>JAVQJG010104798.1:0-39111 GCA_036024015.1 Craterocephalus amniculus | reverse complement strand
ATAAATGACGCCTGCGCCAATACAATGATACACAGAACAAAGAGGTGCAGCCACTCTGCCACCAGATATATGAAATGACCAAAAGGACCAGAAAAAAAATAGAGATATTTGTTGGAATTTGGTTACATGGAGATACTGCATGGCCACTCACCATTAAAACAGCCATGCACAGTTATTGAAATGTTGTAACAACAGAAACATCTGAAAATTTGATATTCAAACATGATATAGCTTGAGGATTGTAAATAAGCAAATGTAAGTTACTAAAAAGCCGGAGTTTTCATGAAACAGTTCTGCTTTTAGCAGTTCTTCTGTAGTCAAACTAATTTTCAGTTACTGGAGAGGTGTTAAAGCAATCCTTCACTGGCTAGTTTCTCATTTTAAGAATACTGGAAATCCTCCATAAAACAACAGCTTAACAGTATTGAATGTAATTTTCCCAATATTGATGGTTTTTAACGTAATACAGATTATATCTGGACTACTGATGGCCACATTACAGAAAAACCAGAAACAAGAGAAAGACAAGGTTGATGAAGTGCCAGAACAGTGTCACTGGATCCACAGTTTGTGGTGTAGCGTTCTGTGTTTCAGGGCAGGAGGGACCATCTCGTTCTCCTCCATGACCAGGATCCAAACCTACTGTAAGTGCTGCTAGTTGTCGCTACTTTTTCTCAAGAGAAAACTGTAGGAAGTTGTGCTTTTAGTTGGCCTCCAGCTGCTGGAGTAGAGGGTTCGCCTCACTCTCCGGGGTCTTCACACTGTCTGTCCTGACAATACATGTGGGTCGGTGACAGTTAAGCAACAGGATCAGCTGCTGTCGCTCCAGCTTCAGCTCTTCAATCTGGGCTTTAAGGTCAGAGTTTAACATCTCTAGTCTTTCTGACTCCTGAAAGAAAAAAAAGATGATTTGAGTGTTAAAATGGTAAATGTGTGGAAGAGTGTAACAATGTTCAAACAGATTGCATAAGTTTCTTCCACCTTTTGTAGATAGTCCGTCCTCTCTTTCTTTTTGTTCCGACATCGAGCTGCAGCCACTTTGTTTTTCTCTCGCCTTCGTTTTCTCCTCTCTTCCTCTTCATCTTTCTACAGAACAGCACAACGGACGAAAAAACTCTAGTTCAGATCAGATGATGTTTAGAAATGTTGAAAAACTATTCCCACATCTTAAAGGGATACTGTGTAACTTTTGGCATGAGCGAATCAGTCATGGATTATGTGACCTGTAGCACTTTGCTTTTCAGTTATAAAACACAGCAGGCTGTGCTTCATGCTACTTTTTCTTTGAAAGTTAGTCAAATTTGAACAAAGTAAGAAGAGGAACATGAATAATGAGGAGTCCAAAATGAGAAAGACCGTTTAATTTTGCAACAATGTCATATGGCCTGTGGGAGGTTACAAGTTTAGCCCCCTAGTGGCCAAAAGTTAAACAGTATCCCTTTAATCATTTTCAATACCAGCCTGAAGTTGACATTTAAACTCAAATACGGACTGATTGTCTGACACTGAGTAACCCCCTCCAAACTTAAAGCTAATTTCACAGTTCCTCTGTCCACCTGTGGGTAAGGCTATGTGCAATGCTAATGTCATAATCTTAAACCACACATGAGAGTCTGCTGTGGTTACTCTGCTATGTATTATTGCAGACTGAGTGAGCCTAAATCTAAGTTGCATTCAGAAGAAATAGCAGTAAAAAGCAGAAAAACAGCATGAATGCATTTTAGAGGAAACTTTGCAGGAGAGTGACTATTATCCACAACAAAAGAGCATTTAATCAGAATAAAAGTAAAAATGAACCGATGCATGTGAGCACTGCTCACTTAGCAGCAAGCGTTATTAGTTGAGTCCCTGTACCTCTGTTTTGATGACTAGCGGCCTCTTCCCCAGACTGTCCAGGAAGTGCAGGGGTGACAGCATTGTCCCAAACTCCTGGAGGTCACCAAATTTGAGCTCGTCCGTCAGCGTGGTGGCTGAGATCCCGGCCAGCGGGCCCAGACTGGGCAGGGAGCCGGCTGTCACAGTGGGATCTGGGATTTGTCCTGGCATCGTGTCAGACTTGGTCTTGACCACAGCTATGGGAGGCAGAGGGAGAAAATAGGAGACACAGTGAGATGGCAATAACGCAGATCCATGGAAAACACGTAATAATCGTCCTGCTTTGGGACACGCTTTAGTGTAGAAAATAGTTATTTCATATAAACAAACTGAGAACCAAGAGATGTGTGTTCTGTTTGATGTAAAGTTGGTTAAAATGTGCCAAGTTTACTGTTCCATTCTCAGTCTGACTTCCCGCTCTGCCATGAATTGCTGCTCTGTTAACAGGAGCCGGGTGCTGAGGCTGCTGCTCTTCAACTTACTATTTTCCTTTTTCTGGAATAAAAACAAATCCACAAGATGCCGGCAAGAATTTACGTCATCCACTCCTAAGTGGTGAAAAAAAGACTGAACACAAACCTGACTAAAGAATAAAAAACATATTCCAAGAGAACAGAAGACAGCTACTGCCAAAAAATACCCGTTAACTGTGGTTTCCTCCTGAGCAGACCTCATGTAAGTAGAGTGGAATGTGGCTGCCATCGTCACGGTGTGGTAAAGGTGAACCAAAATGAACTTGTCTTGTTCCTCGGAAACAAACAGTAAAGATGACACTACCTTTTGGAATACGAGCGCGTACTGTCAACAGTCTTTCCTGTTTTGTGCTGGCAACTGTGTCCGCGACCAGTGAAACGCACGCTTAGATCCCTGGGACAAACACGAGCTCTGTGAGGTGTGTGTGAGTAAAGACAGCCAAGTACACAGGAAATTACTACAACACTTCAGCGGATTTCCAAGCCACATGACACAGCCAAAAACCACTCCGAGGTCAATTACCCAGAGACCTTTATCCTGCAGTAGCTATAAGAAAAACCGCCAATGTGACAGAAATGTAAGAGCAGGAAGCATCCACCTGGTTTGTTATCATCTGTGTGACTTACGCTCCATTGGGCTTGTTTTACAGAAAAACATAGATAGATTTCACATGAATATAACTTTCAGTTTGGCACTTCCCTAAAGTAAAGACCAAGTGAAACTGTACTAAAACGTCTCAAAACACACTGGAAAAATGGAAAAAGTAATTTGCAATAATATATGAGTTTAAAGAGCTCATTAAATAATCATCTTCAGTTTAGGTCAACATTACCTGATAAATTCAAGAACATAAGAGGCATTGGCTTATTTGTATAGGTATTATGTTCATATAAATAGGATTAAAACGACACTTTATCATCTTTTTATGAGCTGAAAGGGATAATTAGTTATTCTGAGACCGTGGACGTTGCCAGAGGAAGCCCTGGGGTCATTTTCTGAGTGAAACTCATGAGTTACTTATAAATGTGAAGTCATCTCCTGGCAGGTCACATTGCATGCTGAATTGGTCAACTTGAAAGCGGAAGTTTTTTTTTCTCGGTGCGGCATTTATCTTACGTAACTTTCTCTTTCCATCTGAGACCTGCAGTTATCAAAGCTTCGCTTTTTCTTGCTCCAAATCCCATCTTCTGGGAATCACTGCGCAACAATAATATGAGTGTTACACCACTAAAGGAGAACATTTTGTTCTGAATTGTGCGCGCTGTGATTCATGGAAAAGAACCGTGCAAGTAAAAGACGACTATCTTAATGCTGCATCCTCAGCAAAAACTCACATTTAGTTTTGAGGCTTAAATTCGGAGAAAGCTACAAAGCCGCTGTTTAAGCGGCAACATCAGACCGGCGGAGCGCAGCCTGCGACCCGATGCGTGGCGCGCCAACAAACTGCTCCCCGTGTGGATTACTGAGCTCTGAGGTTGACCAAGTTTTTGTTTACCGACCTGACTTCGATCCCAGGTGCAACAAATGTCCTTTCTTCTGGTCAGCCGAGGGTCGAGAGTAGATTTTAAAAAGTGGAAATCGTTGCATCAGCCCGATTTTTTAAACGTGATCCCAATCTGGGAGGATTTGGGAATGCGGAAATTAGGCTATGCCAGCCAAACGTAAGCAGGGATGTAAAAAAGTACATAGTGGGGGTAGAAGTGGGGAAGTCGTGCTGCTCCTCCCATAGAGAAGCCGAGGCTGCAAACTACTGCAGCGGCACTAATGTGGCTCAGATGTCTCTCTCAGAGGTTTGAATCACTCATAAAAAATCTTAAAGCCTCCTCCACCAGTTTTTATCTCTGTTTTGATGCATCAGTTTTCTCATATTTTAGCATTATAACTAATAAATTAATATATATATATATAGCTATATGAGAATAAGAAACCATTTTCTTGAAGACACAAGCAGCAAACACCACTCTGAACGTAGATTTATTGTTATTCTTCAGCAGCATAGATAAGCAATCAATGCTCATTTTTACTTCTTTTTTTAAGATTTGAACAAGTCAAAATCTGATAGGTAAAAAAATAAATCATAAGTTACATCTTGATAAGATATATATACTATTTAGCACTGATGTTTTCATGGAAAACTTTCAACATTTTAACAATGAGGTCAAACCACAGTCGATGACATTGAGGTATGCGAGTACTCAACATAGATGAATTTGTAAATACATTTACAGCAATCAATACACTACTGACACCAAAAAACACAAAACCATATTGATACATCAATTTCCACTTAACACTTTAGATCTAGTAACAGATCAGATATATATGAGCCTTGAAAATTATTTGGATTTTCTCTGCATGCTTTTTTAAATCAAACCTTCAGTCCCTCCTGTTGAATTAAAAGCCATGCTTTTAGCTACATCACTCTTTTGGTTATGTATCTGGACAAAGCTTATTCGCTTGTTTAGTCACACACAAGACATTTCATGAATGTATACCTTGAAGTGTTACAGCATATTGGGGCATACGATGTTTAGTTCATTTCAAAGTCAGGGACCTGCAAACAGAGAAACCAGAGACAGAGATCACACAGATCGCTCCCCTCTGCACATTATAAGGCTAGAAGAGTCGGGGAGTTAAGGATATCAACAGATTCAGCCTTGCTTCCTCCACCTTTAAGAGTGTCTAGTCCCTCTGTGAGAGAGTCCAGCTCAGGGCACGCAAATGTGAACACGGACAGGTAGCTGCTGCATGTGGGGGTGGAGGTCACCACAGGAGTGCTGAGAGGCTCCAGGTCGCTGGAAACAGACTTGTACAGGGTCTCCCAGTCCGAGACCCCGAGAGAGCTGCTCAGATCTATGTCTGGTACAGACCGAGCCGTCTCCATGGGAGTTTTCTCCTCCAGGCTGGGCAGCATATTGTCCAGCAGACCCTCTTTAATGTCCAGAGAGGGCTCCAGATCGCAGATGTTGATTTCAGCGGTGGCGCACAGTAAGATGTTGGAGTTCCCGGAGATGGCTGTGGACGGATCGCTGGGGATGTCCATGTCCTGCAGCGAGGGAGCTTCCTGGATGGCATCCTCTGGGAGTCTGTCTTCATCGGGACTCGGTGGCAGCTCTGGGGACTCCGTGGGCTCCTGGAAAATGGACTCTAGCTCCTCTGACATCTGGCAGGCTGGCTTATGCGTGGCAAGGATGAATTCAAGCCGCTCTCTCTCTTTGAGGAGGTTGGCTATTTCCGTCTCCAGGGCTGCCTTCTCCTCCTCCAGCTTGTCTGTCTCCTTCGGATACAACCGACATCCAAAGATCATCCACAGGGAAAACATGCAGCAGCAGGTGAAAATGACAGCTGAGTAAATGCATCACTGTTTACTTACAGCTTGCAGCGTGTCTGTGAGTTCCCTCCGTCTGTTGCGACACTTGGCTGCGGCCATTTTATTCCTCTCCCTTCTTATCCTCTTTTTCTCCTCCTCCTCTGGAGACAGCTGGGATGTGAAAGAAAACAAGCCAATCCGGTTAGTACCTTGAAGAAAACAGCCATTTCATCTCCTAATCCATCACATCCATTCTGAAGAACGTCCAAAGTGTGTATCGCTGCAATGCATCTAAAAATAGACCATTGTTGCAGACTTGCTGTGACCTGAATATAAATTGACTGCCTAAGGAAGGCACACAGCCTGCACGCGGCATTAAAGGAGCCTGCATAATAGCACTGGTGCACACAAGGAATTCAGACTGGCATATGCAAATTTAAAAGATTGTGTCCAATCAGGGACAGACTCCATCTTCGCTAACTTACCTGCTCCGTTTTCCCCTTTCTGGCAGCATTTTTTCCCTTATTCCCGCCTGCTTTGGGTGTTGCCTGCTGAGAGCTTTGTGGTTCATTGGCTTGTTTGCTACCCAGAGACGGGGAGACAGATGTAATAATCGTAGGCTGGACCATCCACTGAAAATCTGGGGTAGAGGATATTGCTGTAACTGTTGGAACAAATGGTATGTCTTGAGCGCTCGCATCTTGGGAGACGTCCTAAAGAAATGAGAATAATATATAATGAAGAGATATTTCTAATTCTAATTACATCTGACTGCTGACAATCATAAAACAAACAGATCAT
The DNA here is from genome assembly GCA_036024015.1 of Craterocephalus amniculus. NCBI lineage: Eukaryota > Metazoa > Chordata > Actinopteri > Atheriniformes > Atherinidae > Craterocephalus > Craterocephalus amniculus. The sequence goes on along the minus strand of JAVQJG010104798.1, from coordinate 32,651 downwards.
ATTGTGTTTGTTGTTGAAAGCAAATGACATTCTGCTTGTATTTTTTTAGAAATATAGCATACCAGAAATAGCCTTCTTCAGATCAATATTTGACTTTATCATTGTTTCTGACGTCAACACTGACGCAGAGATGCTGAGGAGTCTCCTGAATGGATTTATTTTTCTCAATGAACCACTGCATCGAAACGCTCACAATTGGTCCCAGGATGTGGGAATCATAACAATCCAACCTGCAGCGCTGTTTTGTCCCTTTTACACCTAAACTAAATGACACTACATTCGGATCGTTTGAATGTCATATCCATGAACGATGACGATTAAAATTAAGCGCTTTCAGATAATTAAAATCTTATCAATCACCCGCCGCGACCATAAAAAGGATGCGGGAGCTGCTATGTGGATCCTAGGGGATTTAAAAAGGGGGGGTGTTCAATTTGTTGTAAACAGGCAGCCTACTCGGGCCGCACGCTGAATACATGGTCAACAAAGCCATTCATACCTTCGCATTGCTTTCTGGGGAGGAAGCAAGAGAGCTCGCCTCTTCTGGCGTCGTCTGGCAGAGTGAGCTGTCAGGAGACTCTGTCCGCAAACTGGGGGAGGCTGAATCCATATCAGGTGTCCGGTCGTTATGATACATCAGGCAGAAAAAAGAAAAAGACAAATCCCGATCAATGACAAATATGACTGTGGCCTTCCGATGGGCAGAGCGAATGGGGTCTTTTCTCCAGGTATATACCTGGTAACTGGAGGACTAGAAGGCAAGCCCCTCCTTTTATGCTCTGCTACAATTTTATGAATGAACAAAGACTGTACCATCCGCGGAGGGGAGGGGGCGTCCGGCTGGATGCCACATAAGCCCACATTTTTATATAAAAAAACAGCATTATTTGGACATTTATCTGGTAACAAAGCTTAATGTCTTTCATGAGACATATTTTGACAATTATGCTAATATATGTGGTTACGACCGCTCGCGCGCCAAACGAGTTTTCAATCCCATTCATAAAAATGGGCTACTTATTAAACCGATGTGGGAAGAGAAATGCGAGTCTATTCATAAAATTCACGTATGCAGCCATTTACCTGACGACACAAAAAAAACAGTTCGCATACATTCAGCTAGGTAAACGTGGGATTTTGTGTAAGAGATCAGGAATAAATTATCCCAGGGATTTCGTTTATTTTGTACCAAGGTCAAGCTGACAACTTTCACACGGTCATTTTAATAAAATATACCAAAGATTTTCGAGTCGACGTCTCCTAATGTATGCTTTATTTATATGAACACAAGCTTCCTTATGCTTTAACACCCTGACAAAAAGACATAGCACGTATTTTTCCCCAAAAAAATGAGAATCGCGGACTGCTGGCAGACTGAATCCAGTGCTGCTGAATTGTTTACATGAGAGATGGTGAGAAAGATTTGATATTGGATCAGCTGAAAGGACAGACCCCACCCTACCCTCACCCCTCCTTCCAATTACCTAAAACTAGGGTCGTGTTCACCAATCACTACAAAGCACCCCCTCCCTCTTCGTCCCACTCTCCGATCCAACCTAGATGGGATGTTGGACATGTGGGGGCGGGAAAGTCACGTGGGATGACCCGGAACAGTGGGGGAGGAGGAAGGGGAGAGGGTGAACGGTCAGGAGAAGAGCAGCAGCAACATCATTTACTCCCATCACAGCAGTGGGATGTCCACACTCTGCATTTTCTTTCTGGTGTCTGAGCTACTGGAGACAAGTCATCTCAAGGATGTTTCCATTAAAAGACATCTGCAGGAATGTGCAGCTAGAGGTGAAGGCAAAAGCAACAAGAAGCTAGAACAGGTTTCACAGCATGAGTAAAACGTCCTGCTGCATTGATGAGGAGCTCCGTGTAGCTACTTCACAAAACAAGAGTTTCTTTATTTACATCTTGAATGCAAGGTGAAAAAAGTAGGCTTCTTTTTGGGATCAATTCATTCACTTTGTCAAGCAGTAAATCCATTGTTGAGATAACTGAAATATATCAGGTATCCCTCACTTTATTCTTTTCTTAAATCAAACCCTGTGTACCACTCAAAATGCCTCAAAAAGCATGTTACTATTGACAGTGCAAGAGTCAACCAGAGTCCTTTCTTTCGGAAACATGTCCTCTTCTTTTTTTCAAATATATCCCATCTTGATCTTACTGATTAACAAGCAGTTTTCTGTAAAATAATATAATTAGCAATATATATGAGTTATTAGGCTCTTAGTAAGCTCTTAGTGAGCTCCCAAATGCACAAACCAAACTCGGCATGATGCAAAGAACTACTAAAAAGAGGGAAATATGTTACAGAGTTATTACACATCAAACTTTGAGACCGCACTGAAAGAATACATGGAACCAAAGCGTTGAACTCCTAAAATGTTATTGTCAAATTAATCAAGTAGAAACACTAACTAGTCAGAACATTTTCTGAATCACGGTAAAGTAATCTGTGGAGGACTATGTTAACAAACAGGCTGCGCCTCACTTAATGGTGAACATGTACTTCCAGTTGGTACAGCCCAAAAAGACTTTGGTCCAGTCCGACACATTTCCCCCCATAACAAAACTCATTTCACAGATAAACTGCACATCGACATGAATTTATTTTACTTTGACTGAAAAAAAATAAGTCATGATTAATCCAATACTGCTCAAACCAGCAACTTTTATGCCGTTGTTTTTAGGTCAAGCTGTTCTGCTCAACCAACACGCTGTGTATTTTTCACCCAAGAAAATGCAGTTTGAGACATTTTTAGAACAAAAGCCTGTTCACATCAGTTCTGCTACACAGGAAACTTAATTTATTCTTTTATGTAAAAAAATAAAACATCCATAACAATATGGTTAAAGGGGAAAAGTCATATATGGAAAACCTTCTAGTCAGTTTCTTTCATAAAGCTGAAAAGATCAGAAACATTTTACCAATTTTTTATGACAACTGTTCATAACTAGTTTAATCATTGTGATATCGCCTGCTGACATATATAAACCATTTATTAACCTTACTTTAGTTTTAAACTAAAAATAAATTTTTTTGTTCTCCGTCTTCTTAAATTTGTGGTACTCTACTGATATTCAAAAGTCTTAAAACACATTTCAAATATGCCACGGTGTATTACTCTACATCCAGGAAAAGAAGACAGATATTTATAAACTTTTCACATTGAAACTGCTCCAAATTAGCATTGACACCAAAGCATGAAAGCACCCGTTTTCAGTTGTTAAAGCCCCCCCATAAATACAGCCAGAAAAGAGAAAACCAAAATGCCTGGAAAAAACTAAACTAAAACAAACCAGCCACCACCTTGTTTCTACTATTTTGTTCAAATCGGCATATAAACGTACAACGTCTCTCCTTATGTCCCCAATGTTCGTAACCTGTTGTTCTTATTTATTTATTTTACCCTTTTTATATGCCTTTCTTATTTTCTATTCTAACCTTTTTTTGTTCCTATGGTTTTATTGTCCGTTCTGTAAAGTGTCCTTGGGTGTTCTGAAATGCGCTATAAAAAAAAAAAGTATTATTGTTATTATTATTAAGAGGTGCAAAAGTCTGACATAATTTGACGCGTAGGAGTTTGAATTTTTATGTAGCTGCTTCAGTTTCCGCCTTTGTGATTAATATCTTTTCTTCCCTGTAAATGTCAAGTTGAGCAAAGGTTTCTTTTTTCAGCTTTTAGTCTTATTAATCACCGAGGTGAACAATGTACTCATCAGACAGATTATAGATAAACTATACAGCAGAATCCGAACTATGATTCTTTAAAACCTTTTTAAATGTTTCCAAACACAATTCCTATCATAACTGAACAAAAAACAATATATCAAATTCTTATTAAGGGGTGCTATTAAGAACCCATAGACAACATTTCTGGCTCCTCAGATACTGTCCAAACCATGCAATATTCCACACAGTAAGTGTTTCTTTCTTTCTTTTTTTCTTTTTAAGATTAATTTGTATTTTTCCTGTTTGCCATTATCATTTACTCTTTTCCAGTAACATTTATGTTGTGATTTACACATATTGGTAAATCTTACAAGCTTCAATATAACACCAAAGCTATTAAATAGGATTAGTGGTTGGAGATATACTCATTTATTAAGAGTATGCAAGGTCGACCAAAACAGGCTTTGAGTTGAAAGGGTTAACTATTATTTCCAGTTTTAATCAAATTCACATTTTATATTTTTTCAAACAGAAGTGCAGTTTTTCTGCATTATTTGATTCATAGTGGTTAAAATCTAAAAGTAAGGTAAAAAGTGTTCGTTTTTGTTTTAATAATGCTTCCTGACAATAAATCTTGTAGGCATCCCACACCAAATTCAACATTTTTTTATTTTCAGGTACAAAACTATTTTTAGTGTTATATCTGGCAATGAATTACTTCTATAAAATAGCCCTCTGTGTTTTTACAGTTGCGTTTTGACAACAAATCTTGAGCTTTAAGACTGAGGGCAAATTACTATTAGTGATAAAACATTTTTGCTAACAAACTATTCCATAACATTAAATGCACACCCACTTATCTATTTCCAAACAGCTCCCATGCTTTATGCATTCTTCTTAGTTTTTGCAGGTTGGGCTTCTGGAAATCCTGCAGAAACAAAAATGCTTAGTCACTATTTCAGAGTTCTACATAAGCTTAAAAATCTAATGTTAAGCCATGCTGCTCTTTTCTGCTACCTTCTGGTCATTGTCCAAATGAAGAACGTCTACAAGAGGAACAATGGAGGGACGGCCATGGGCACACTGGAAGGGCAGCTGGCACGAAGACAAGGATGCAACTAAGCTGCAACACTCGTCTCTACTCAGAGTGTCATTGAATTTGATGGCGCCTGTTCAGCACAGACAGGTAGAAAGACAGAAGTATCTCAGGCTCATCATTACAGACAGAACAAACCTAAGGCAGATGGGAAGTAATTTATCTTTACCGTGGCATGCGAGGGATGCAAGCACTTTCAGAACGGTGAGAGGCAACGTTCCTCTCACTCTGCCTGTAGAGCGAAGTAACTGAGACACGACAACAAAAGGAATTATACGACTTGCACTTCTTTTTAAACCAGAGGACCAGAGAAGTAGAAGATACGACCAGTCCTACCTCAATCTGCTCCTGAAGATACTCCTGGTGTAATACAAGAGGAAAATGTTAAGACGCAGAAAAGAAAGAGAGCTGTAAAGTCCCTACTTATGGTCTTACTTCAACAATAGGCTTGATAACAGATGGTCGCCCCCGCCTCAGTTCGTTGCTCTCCTTCTCCATAAAGCACAACGGTACCTTCCCCACAAACACCTGTGGAGCTGCTGCCTGTGAGAACGTCACTTCAAGCCCCAAACTCCTCAGATGTGTCTGACAAGACCTGCAGAAAGGAGAGTATACAGTGTCTATATAATGATATTTGCTGGAAGAAATTTCTTTTGTAAAGCTGTGGGATGAAAAATGCTTTCTGAGGTGATTCGGTGTCTCTCTGTGAGGTCATCTAGGAAGGCAGATCAGAAATGACAAGGAGAGGATTCCCTCAGAGCTCAGTTGTATAACCTTGTTAAAAAGATGATGCAATGAGACTGTAACTTTTATAGGAGCATTACCTCATTTTTGAAAGTCTCTGAACTAAAATAAGGATACAAGAGAACCGTAAAATTAGATTTCTATTAATAAAATCATGGCCTGGCAGGAAATCTGGCGAGATTTCACGAGAAGAATGCTGGAGTCCACATTGCTGCAGTTACCCTTCGGATATCATCTTAATAAATTCTGCTGTCCTACAGCTTTTCTCCATTGGTTTGGCCACTTGAAACAGAAACAACATTCTCATAACTACGCAGACAAACCTAAACATTATTGTTGTTGTTCAAAACAGAATCATGTTTCTCATTCATTTCACAAGATTGCAAATGTCTTAGTACATGTCTCAGTTTCTCTGTACTACTTTGCAAATGATAAAGTACAGTTAGCCTACAGTTAGCCTACTTTTAGCACAATTCCCAAGTGGATGGATTTTGTTGATCTAAACCGATTGTTGATTCTCAATCTAATGGTTGTTTCATTATATGGGACATTAGATACACAGCAGTCTGTTCAATTGTCAATAACACACACTGATAATATATAAATCTCTTAGAACATTTGATGAACTGAAAACAGTAATTGACAGACAAGTGGAACCAGAACTTGACTGACAAAGGAGGAGTTTCATTTGTACCAGATGGTCAAACAGCATTTTCAGCTTTGCATGTGTGTGTATAGATATATGCATTTGTCCAATCTATATATATATTCTGTTAGCTAGACAAACCCGTTACTGGCTGTCTAGGCCAGATAGTTTGTTCACCCATAAATAGTTTAAAGCCAGTTGTACATAATGCTTTGAACGGATTGCTGAATTTAGCCACCACGCTGTAATAACCACACCTAAGCAGCCGTAGCTCTTCCTCTGTTACACTGATCTCCAGAGGCGGCAAAATGGTCGACGAACACAGACGTCTCTCCCCAAGGGCATCTGGGTCATCCTCATACGAATCTACAGCAGAACACAGATTATAATGTAACGTCACATTGGGTCATTAAAAACAGCATTAATCCTTTCTACATTTAACAATTTCAACAATATCCATTGCCTTTTATTTTTTCTTCTACCTGCAACTAAATTTTCAAGTCGAACTCTCTCATGTGCAGCATGTTGATCCACAAGCACCAACAGATTTCCTGAGATTTCAAAATTTTTTCAAGAAAAAGCATACATTTTAAAATCCATGATGTCAGTAAAGCACCTGATGACAAAGCTTTAATGCGTGTCCCCGTACCTTCAGCTTCACGCTGTACCGGAGGCTCTTCATCGCTGGTATTGATGAGGCATGCGAGAAACTTTTTATCTACTTGATGAATAACCTAGAAGATAAATGCACAACAGCTCCACAATTGACCTTTTTTCAAGCTTGTCAAAGCCAAAAATGTGATGATAAGCAAAGGGTAAATTTGCCTTCATTGAGTGAATCATGGCCTTGGAAAAGCGATATGGAAACAGGATGTTGTGGATCTTCACAGTCAGTCCATCGGCTTGGCCACTGGAGATATCCACACCGACCTGACAGCAAAGTGATCATAACTCAGTGCTAAAAGCTGCACATCTGAAATAAAATCTGCATATGTTAATACCAGCACCACTGAAAGCAAATAATTGCATAAGCCTCTAATGTTAAATAAAGTTTTATTTACCATGGGGGGGCGAACAAATACTGGATTATTCCATTTAGAGTATAATGAAGAAAGAGAATTCGAGTTCTCATCAGCATTATCTGTAAGGACAGACATGATGTGACAAGATAAGTCATATAAACTAGACACAGTTTTCACACTGTGAGTGACAGACCCCAACAATATGCAGTACCTCTATAATCAGTCCCTGAGCTAATCACTCTGTCTGGCCTGGATTTAGGCAGGAAAGGCAACACTAGATCCACCTGAAATGGATAACACCTGTATTCCATCCCTAAAGTTCAAAAATGAGGACATCAAAGTAAACAACCATGGAAAATCACACTTTCTTCATATAAAACTAATCCATTTTCTCTGTGATATAGAAGGTACAGTACTAGAGCTGGGTAATATATCAAGATTTTCAGATGTACTGAGTTTTTGTCATATGAGATATAGAATGAGGGAATATTGTTTATATCGAGTTAAAACTATCTCTTTTTTAGTATTTTGCACGACTGTATCTTTGTTCTGGTAATTAAAAAGTATTTTTTATTATTTTAATACACATCTACTTTAATTTCAGTTTGGCACTTAAAGCTGTAAATTTGAACCGTCTCTTTGTTCACTTGACCAAAAAAAATTCTCATCGAGATATACATTGTATATCGTGATAAAGGAAAAAATGATCGAGATATGAAAATTGATTCATATCGCCCAGCCCTAGAAGATACTATCGCTGTACCCCTCAGGGTATTTCCAGTCTGTGTTGAGTGTGCTAGCTTACCCGTCTCGGAGATGACATTAACTGCTATATTTGTAACATCAGATGTGCACAGTACTTGTGTTTCCTCTTTGCCTGGGTCCTCGTACCGGCTGAGTCCGGTCATTTTGTTGACATAAACAGTCTTTCCAACAGATGTATCGTAGTGATGGAGCCAGTCACCTGATGCTGAAGCGTCTTCATTCCCGGCATGTTCAGGACTAGCACTGCAACCCAAAACCAATTCATTTTGCACGACACAGTCCTGGGAGTTCTCCTTGTCACTGACATCTTTGTTGCTCCGTTTAACACTACTGGGACTGAGTTTGTCCTCTGAGGCATTCCTGGACATTTGCAGTGAGATTTCTGATGTTTCTGCCCGCTCCTGTTTTAAATTGCAAAGTTTAGCTGCCAAAGATATTTTACTTCTATTCTCAGCTTTTCCAGCTGAGAGGGCAGGTGGGATTTGGAAGCTGCTGCGTTTCTCCTCATCCTCTTGCATTGCCTGGACTTTACTCTGCTGCTGATGGTTACCCTGGGAAATGGATATGCTCTTATGAATCAAAACAAAGCTGTTTTTCTTTGGAAGTCCAGCATCGTTCTGTAAATGAGGAGGTGCAAATTTCACCTCATTAGATTTAACATGTGCTCTTCTAAACCTATCCAGAGAGCCAAGCTCTATAATTTTCAACTGTTTCGGGGCAGAACTGACTCTGGGAATCTTTGAGGGGATAAAGGGATCAAAGCCTCTGCACATTTTCTGAGAGGATCTATCTTGGCCTGCTTCCAGGGAGATTTTGTGTTTTGATGCCACAGATTTTTCCTCACATTTTGCTGCTAAATTTCCCTCCTGAAAAACCGGCCTGCTGGCTTGGACTGGCTCCGGAATCTGCAGACTTCCATGGATGTATGGATCAGACAAACTGATCTTTCTGTTGCTTGCTAAGGTCTGTTCATACCTGCCAGTACATGGCATTGTTAGTTCAGTGCTGTCTAAATCGAGTTCAGCTGGTTGAATGAGGTTGTGTTGTGGATCAACATTGCTGACTAAGGTATCACAACTCATCTGTGTCTCTTGTTCTTTTAATTGTGGGACGTGAACAACTTCCGAACCTTTATCATGTTCACCGGATATTGACTCTTCTTCATCTCTTGTACTGGAAGATGCAGGCTCCACAGAACACAGTGGTACGTTTTCCAGCTCATTTAGTGATCTCTTCTGCACAACTTGTTCAGCCTGATCAGACTTCTGGCAAACACTTTCATCTGTCCTCTTCCGATGAACAAATTGAGATGCAAGTTTCGTTCCCAAACTGCAGTCCAACATAGAAGTAGCAATAGTTGTTTGGCCGGCTTTGTAACTCTCCTCTTCTCGATAGGTTCTGTCAGCACTAAATTCTTTTGGAGATACAAAGTCCAAGTCATCCTGAGAAAACACAGACACCAAGTTCTCCCTCTTCAGGAAAGTAGTCACCGCTTCTTCTACACAGAGCAAAATCCCATCCCAATCTTTGAACTCTATTAGAGTTTTACCAGGCTCGAGGCAAATGTCATACTCTGAGTAGGAGCATTTTATATTGATGATGTACACACCATAGAGCTCATTGTTCCGTTTGTGCTTTGGACTCCTTATGATTGACTGCCCATTTGGACTGTCGCTTTTTTGGTTTGAACTACTCAGTCTGCGTAGGAGGACATTTAGGAGCTTATGGATCCGTGTTTTCAGCAGCAATCTTTCATTTACATACAGAAACTGTAAGTTGTTATTATAGTGACCCTCTTTGCCGAGGTAACCGGTTATTTCAAACTGCTTGTGTGTGTAGCTGATTTCTCCCAGTTTCTCCGCTCGTGCAAGGCTGTGGATCTGAATAAACCTGTGGTAAGTGTTTCTGGCTTTAGGAAGCTGCACCATCATGATCCCCGTGCAGTCATTCTTCAGAGTGAAGGACACAGAGGGGTGCATCAGGGAAATAGCCTCCAGCCTGTGTCTGATCCTCTCACCCTCCAGGACTCCGTCCAGCCTCTTCCTCCGGACTGGCATGTTGTAGAAGAAATTACAAATGATAACAGTTGTCCCTGCAGAGGGTCTGGCAGTCTCAGCTTCAAACACATCCAAGCCCTTCCCATCCTTAAAGAGTTTAACATGAGTTTTTACAGACAATCTGGTCCGGGATGAGATTTCAACAAGAGTGGCTAAAGAAACTATACTTGCCAAGGCTTCACCTCTGAACCCATACCATCTGAGGTTGTCCAGGTCTTCAAAAGAGCTGCATTTGCTTGTGTGGTATCTATTTCCCACACACCCCATATCCTCAGAGCTCATCCCAGCCCCGTTGTCGATGACTTGAACTTTAAACGCGTCCATGTCCATCCTGACTCCTACACAGGTAGCCCCAGCATCGATGCTGTTTAGGATTAGCTCCTCCACGCACTGTTGTAACGAGGGAATGGCAACACCGGTGCGAAGCCTCTCCCGAACTTCTGCAGGCAAACATTTAATCATGTTGCTCACAAGTCGATGTATGTCTTGACTTAATCCCAAGTTAAAACTGAATTAACGTCTCAAGAATTGGCTGTTATAAAAAAAAAACATAAATGTTGTATGGTGCTAACTACTGGTCGCTACATACTTCTCAAACGTTTAACGGTTTGTTAACTGGGGTAAACGCATTCCCAAAACAAATGTGAAACAACCCAGCTGTTTATAGTCAACGTGGTGAAAAAAAAAAGAGACGACCTTACCCCTCGACACGGGTAACCTAAAGCTAATACTGCCACCCTTTGGTTGGCGTTAGGTAGGTTAGATCGGTTATGGTGCCAGTTATTCTTACAACCAATCCCGTAACCGTCTAGGATGCAGCCACCAATCAGCTTAACGTTCCAGTAGAGCGTCCCGCCTACTGCGCCAACGGATCCAATCAGTGAAGAGACATGCTAAATCGGTGACGTATACAATGAGACGTTCAGGAATCCTTGCCACTTTGCCATTTCTTTATGCTGTAAAATGGAATAATCAGTTTTTTTAGTAATCCATCTTTTTTTCACCTGAACAAATGAAGTGATTTCTCTTGTTAATTTCCACAGGTATTTTTTTATGTGCAAATGCAAACAGTGGAACCCTCCAAGTTCATCCAAATAGACCATTTTTATGTATTTTTTCATTCCTTTATTTACTTTATATGTATATAAGTTTATATATATGTTTATTATCTAAAACCACTAACAGTACATAATTGTCGCCAAATGAATGCAATGCTATCCTGATGAATAGTCATTGTTCCAGCTTTTTACAGTTTTATGTTATTATTACACAAGCACTTAAGGACTCCAAGAACAGATTATATTGATGATTTGACCAACTTCTGATAATCTTTGTCATGTTCGGAGTGTTCTGGTACATATCTATGAAAAATAGGACTTCTGTGCTGCAGGTGATCAGACAGTTAATACTTTTTTATTCCCCTGCTGTAGTTACAACAAAAAAATGGAAACAATATAATGCCTCTGGAAGAAATTTTAATTTATCAATGTAACTGTAAGGAAGTTACATGGAAGTCTGGGGAAGTTAAATATGCAGTGCACTTTGTTTTATTTCATTTTATATCTAACAATACAATAAATAAAAAGACTAAATATAATAAACTTCTGCTTGCATGTCAATATCATAGGCACAAAGAAAAGGTCATTTCATTTTACTATGTTAAATGATGAGTGCTCCAGACTTTCAATTGTTTTCTCATTCTTGAACTCCGCCTTGGTTATGTGGGACTTGGGGCTCCCTGTGGATTTCAGCCATTCTTGCATTTCCTTCACCTTGCTGTGTGAACCTTGTAGCTGCCCTTGAACGGTTCCTGCTCCAGTGTTTTGGACCCAACCAACTAGGCCGAGTTTCTTCCCCTCAGCCTGGATAAGAAAGAGGATTTTTATTGAAGAAATAAATGCAAGGATGAGAAAGATGTAGAAAAACAAAGACAGAATAGCTATGACTACGATCCCATGGGAGTACGGGATGACAACCACCTACTTTTGACCAACTAATAAAAAAAAAGTCGGTCAGTCCCAGTGAAGTGCACTTATGAGATTCAAAACTGTAAAATCTAAAATATCTAACAGCTCTGTCATAAACCTCACTTTAGTGAGATCATTGCATTTCAGAGTTTGGTGGCATTGTCAGCTATTTATATTGTTGAGTTTATGTTTGTGGGGTGTACACACCACCCACGATATGGATGGTAAAGAAATATGCTTTACTAAGTGTCTTTTCAGCTTCAAATTTAATAGCTGAAATTGGCATTCTGACTCCTTGTATTCTAACATTTTCCAACAAACCTAGTGGCGATTACGAGGTAGATCTTTATTAAATTGACAGACAATATTGCAGAGGTCTTCAGCTTAATGCTGTTATTTAATTGCCAAACATTTAATTTTGATCATTGATGTCAAACTCACTTGAGTGTATTTCCGAAAAAATACACCTTGCACCCTGCCAAAAATTTCATAATCCACAGAAATGAGTTCTTCACGGGACATTGTGGGCCTAGAAAAAGAGGAGTATGAGTCCTTTGCTATCCATCATACATGCTTGAGCTACATGCTATGCTAACATGCTAATTTTAAGCTATTTTAAGTTTAAACCTTTTCTTACGCAGAAAACTAATATATTAGCTCCGTAATCATGCTGTGTGAACATATAAAGTATTAAATCCTTGTTAAACAGTTCACCTTAATATTGGTGGAAAGCCGTAACACAACCAACTTCATCCGAAAGATGATCTAGATTTTAAAAAACATACAGGGGACTCACTTCCGGAAGTGACGTATAATCGACGGACCAGCGAACACACGTGAGACGTTCGGTATCTAGGCAACAAACGCAAACCTTAGAAAATGGGTCAGGAAAAAATAATTTGCCTTAAGGATGAAAATCCCAAATTCGATTAATCCTAAAGTGTAAACAGGATTTAAAATCTGAGTTATATGTGACTGATGGAGTAAATGCATTGGTAAGTAAATATATGGCAGTATAAATATATATTGTAATATAATCAGTTGAATTTTCCTATAGATATCTTTTCTGATTTGAACTCTTTTTCATTATTATTAAATTATTGCTATTAAGTCTGAGCTTAATGTGATATAAAGGCTGTGAACTGATTAAATTGCATAACAAGTGGATCTAATGAAGATTACGTTTTCAAGTTCTTAGACTAGTTTCACGTCCCAAATTATCAGTCAGGAAGTGTCATTTCCCTTTGTTCTTGGATCTAACCTTATTTTCCCCATTGTTTTCCTCTTAGACATGATTTAGGATGTTCAGCATCAAGGCATGAGCACCGGCACAAAAAGACGTAATCCTAAAAGGCAGCACAGCATTGCATTGTGGTTTTGTGCCTAATAGGAAAGTAGATGTAATGGACCAGCCATTTCCAAACAAGCCTGTCATTCATAGAAGGTCTCGACGGACACAGGGTCCACCTATTTTGCAAGATTTTGAGAAAATCAGTCTGTCAGCTCAGCCAAGAGGCCATTTCTCAACAGAAGACTATAAATCAAATGGCATTCAAAAGACCTCTGGATTGTACTCAGGAGAAGACTCACACAGACTGCCTAACAGAGAGCTGCAGATGGCCAGAGAAATCCATGCAAAAGAGCTCATGCTGCAGGGAAAGCTCTGGAAGGTTGGAGAGAAGATAAGACAAATAATCCAGAGTCAAAGCACTGAAACTCCTGCAAATGATCTACACAAGGGTGGAGAGGAGACGCCACGTTGGGGACAAGCTGAGAAGGGAAAAGTTCAGACCAAACATGAGAGGAGACAGCCTGGGAGAAGCAGAGACATGTTGGGAGAGGAAAGCAGACATGGCAATCTCAGGCAAAAGATTAATGAACCAGCTCAGACGACTGAAAACAGAATGAGGAATGATCCTGATGCACAGCAGGCCCGATGGAAAGGCGCAGAAAGTCCTCATTTAAAAGATGAAGATGAACGTGTTCATGTGATCAATCAGCAACAAATAAATGGAATTCCAAACAAAACAGACTGGACAAAGGGAAAGGATTATAGAGAAACAACATATAGGAATACTTCCAATAATAAAGAAACGATGCCTCAGAAGGGTTTGGAGAAATCCATGCATAGATGGGCTGCAGAAAAATGCAAGAGTGTAGGGGTAAAGTTGTCAGGGGAATCAACTCTCCCACTTGTCTCTATTTCTTCTCATCACAGTCAACAGCAGCAGGCGGATGAATCCCTCATCAGTATCCCAGATGACAGCCTCCAGCTTCCTTGCAGTTTCTGCAACAGGACTTTTAGAAGTGAAAGACTGGAAAAACATACAAAGATCTGTAAAAACTTAAGGCAACATCAAGTCTATAATTCATTCTTTCACAGGACTAAAGGCTCACAGATAGAGGAGTTCCTCAAAACAAACGCAGGAAGCAAGACTCTGGAGGTAAGGCCAGAAATACTTTATACTGATACTTTGCTGTTTAGAATGAACTGCTCATACTTATTACTGATGAGTATGAGTGAAATGTTGTATTTTTAAGTGTCTATAAAAAGTAGGGACCCACTTTAATTTGTCTGTTAATACATAAGATTATGCCAAGGGTAAGGAAAGATATAACATTTGAACATTTATAAATTAACTGTTTGTCTTTTTCAGTTTCCGAAGAAGAGAAAAATATAAAACTACCAGGAAAACAAGTGAACTGGCTCAGGGTCAACTACACGCTGACAACTTGGAACGGTCAACCCGACGTCGTACAGCAGATCCTAAGGCAACAGCACATCACATAGCACCCATCATCTCCATAATCTCCATGTAGTCTTTGAATAGTTTCATTAAACTGCATAAACTTATAGTTTAAATATTTCCTTCTGAACAGAAGTCTCTCTTCTGTATTTTTTCCTTGCAAGTATTCCACGTTTACGCCATTAAATAAAATGACCTGCAGAACATCGTAGTTTAACCTGGTAGAGCTGGTGATTAAACAATCATAATAAAAGACAGCTGTTCCTTTTATTTATGGCTTGTACACAAAAAGCAGAAAGTGACTATGACAAAAGGTATACAACTTACATTATAAAGATCGTTGAACTGTTAAAGATAGTTTATTTAAATGCTTAACATTATAAAAAAAGATCTCCTTAAAGCACATTTCTGGCATTGCTTAATCAGGAGTCAATGCTGTGATGCAGTTTGCTGCATGAAAATACTGCCAGTGTTGGTGTAGACGGCTCATCTGACAATGAGTTGTGATGAAATTGTACTTTACAAATACTGCAGACATAAAATAGTACCAATGGTTTTCAGATCAACTTCAGTAAATAACCTCTCATTATCCAAAGGTAACAGCTGAACTGCACAAGGTACAAACAAAACATAAAAAAGAAAAGAAAAATTAATACATTTTCTCATGCATCAAAAATATGATATATTCCCTGTTGCTATGGAAGCAACTTTGAAAGTTGATGCAAACTTTTCATTTTTAACAGACCTTCTCCATACAGAGGCAGTGTTATTACAAACTACTCCACTTGACTGATAAGAGTTATTTACCGTAGGTCTGAGGCAGCGTTGTATGCTGCAAAACTGTGAGGAAAAAGTTAATAAGATTAGATGGTAAAGGGTTCATCTTCCAGTAAGATAATGACCAGAAACATTAGAGGAAAGCAGTAGATTTGAAATGATGACTAAACTGTGTCAGATGGTTTTAAATTATCTGGGTAGGAGCGTGAAAGCAAAGCAATTTTAAAAACAGCTTGCAGTCACTTTAACAGCTTAATTTTTAACAGCTTTTAATATTTAACAGCTTGATTTTCACCATAAAAAAACAACCTTTCCTTGAAATTACTACGACTGTTACACACTGACCTCAAAGATCTCTTAACCAAAGGTAGCTCATTACTTCCTTTGCACCATTTAGTTTTACAGCACCGTAAATTCCTAGAAAAACTAGAATTAGTTTGATAGTCTGACAGGACATTAGGAGCAATGCTCTGCTTTGGCATTTTTAATTTTTTTTTAAAAAAAGGATTCAAATCTGTATCAAAACATGGGTTCATTATCTATCACGTTACTACGTTTCAAGACATTCAGATTTTACTTTTTTATTATCTTGCAGACAAAAAGAATCTTCCACCTCATCTCCAAAGGAAAAAAAGGGACACTCTTCAACATTTGAAGGGTGATGTATATACTGCGGGCAGACATGCAATAAACAATTCAAAATACTTCACACACATACATATCTAAAAATATAACAAGCAGACAACCACTTGGCTTCTTAAATGGTGCACAAAAACAAAATGAATATTTCCTAAAGTACCAAATGCAGATAAAAACCCTTTGAAAGGCAAACAAAATATAAAATATAGCTTTGGGGTCAATAAGATTATAAATGCTATATAAACCGTTTACGCGTCACATGTTAAACTGACGTGCTGCATATGATAAGTTTACAGGAGGCACAGGCGGTAAGAACAGGAAGAACTTGGACAGGAATCAGTAGTTTCATGTTTCACACAATTTCACTTGAAATAGAGCTTTATATAATTTGAATTTTCATATCTAATATGTTTCAGAACTTTAAAGTGATTTCTAAGAAATCAAAATTTTCCTTTTGATGATGCAGACATACAGGCTGCCCACCTCCTCACATATCAACATTTCGGATACATTAGGGAAGAGTATCTTATTTGAATAAGCTTTTCTTACCTACTACATGATAAATACAATTATCTGAGGCACTTGGGACTGAAGCCTTGACGCTAAAGTTATGAAGAGCTACTGATACATGACAACGAAGGCACTGACTTTACATTCACAGTGTAACACTGTGAACCGATTGTCTCTTGCAGATGTTTCCGGCTAACATTTCAGTCTACTGAAACTAGCCGGATTGATGCACCTGCCTAATAAAAGTGCGCTGCATATTACAAGTTACGTTAGCATTAAGGTGCAATCATACAACTCAGCGATCAAATAAAAAAGCTTTACTGTGATGTAACCTCTGAATGGGAATGAGGATGTGCGCTCCGCTGCACCTCTACAGGGACCCTCTCCCTCCCGCATGACCGGCTTGTTTAATTCAACATGTGCAAAGATTCTTGACACTTTTCTCATAGCAAAGACGTCTGCAGGTGAGATCTCACACACTGGCTCCGGCGGATCGGCCTCCGTGATGCGTGAATCCACCTCTTCTTCCCCCTCCTCCTCGTCCTCCTCCTGCTTCCCCGGGCATGTTTTCAGAGTGATGATTTCCGTTCTGGTCAGGTCCGTCTTCCTGCAGCATTGAGCGGCTGATTGCTGCCCAGAGCTTCTCATTCTCCCGCTGCTGCTCGCTGACCTGAAGACAACAGAAAATCATGCTTCCTGCCGATGAGGCACACCGGTCGATAGCAGCTCTGAGGCCGATGGATAACGCAAAGTCAGGGTGAAAAAAACTAACAAAAAAAAAACAAAACACATTACCTGTTTTTCAAGCATCTGGATCCTCATTTCTTGACGGGCGAGTGTGTCTCGCAGCTGCAAGATAAACAAGCTTGGCTGTCATTGTGTAAACCATGATATACACTAAAGAGGGAGTAGACGTTATACCTGAGCAACTTCGCTACTTGCGTTGCAGCATGCGCCAGATTCTCCTTTTCTGCACACGTCCCCCGCCTCCAGCCCGTTGACTTTATCACTGCTCATTCGTCTAGTCTGCGGAGCCAAAAGAGTCAAAGTTGAGGCCGAAGAAAATCATTGTGCAGCTGCATTAGTACTAACTAGGGGTGGGAAAATCAAATGGAAAAATTGAATATCAGGATTTTTATTTTACAATTTTAAAATCGATTTTTTTTTTTTGTTAATAAATCAAATATCTGGATTTTTTTATTTCACAATTTTAAAATGGATCTTTTGTTGAAAAAGCAAATGTCAGGATTTCACAAATTTAAAGTCGATTTTTTTTGTTATATAATAAAATATTTGGATTTTTTATTTCACAATTCGAAAATAATTTTTTTATTAAATAAAATTAAATATCGGGATTTTTATTTCACAATTTTAAAAAAGATTGTTAGCAATCTAACTTTTTTCAAATAAATACAAAATTTAGAAAAAATCTTTTAATTTCATTTTGTATCACTATTTTTATTTCTCTTTTTTACTTCACTTGCCGGGCATTATAGCAGCAGAATTTTGGAATGGAAGGGAATCGGTAGGAAAACAAATCAGCTCAGCCTTAGTGCAAACAGAAGCTATACTTGCGTTACCGAAAGGCCTTTGCTGACTGCTGTTGCTGCTGCCTTGAGTTCTTTCAGCTCCTCGTACGGCAGAGTAACGCTCTCGGAAAAAGAGAAGAGCTGCTTGTGACCGGACGGGTCAGAGTCCTTTGGCATCGGGATGAACTCAGCATCTTCGAGTTCCTGTTGGATAAGAGTTTTTTCTAAATTAGATACACGATTATTTTAATTTGTTGAATTCAAAGTCCTTTTATGGTGACAAACCTTTCTAAGCCAGAGAGGACAAGAGCTGTCCCCGGTCTCGTTCATCTCTGACATGCCAAACGGCGGCTCCACAAAGTAATCTTCCGTGTTAACTTGCCGTGTGCCCCCAAGACTCCGGTCGCGACACTCTGTCTCTGTCGCAGGATCCGTTTCCAGGTCCACTGTGGATGTAGATGCTTCCTGACCCAAGCCTAAATACAAACACAATCATACAGACTAACCACTGAGCACAGCAACATCATCAGTATATTAAGCTGTGGTTGATGTAAGGGCTTTACCACTACCAATAGAGATTCCACTGCTGTTTGAACGGATGGTCTTTGAGTTGAGCACTTTTTCTGCAAATATAAAAAAAGACATTCCTTATTTTTTCCTTCGGCATTTTATCGTATCGACGTCTGTGAACATTTTATGATGACTGACCCATGATGATAATTGTGTGCCAACCACGGCAAGACAGGTCAGGCACATGGTGGAGGGAACCGAAAATGGGCCTCGGCATGGCGGGGCAAACCTCGGAGCCGAAGCCCTTATCAGCAGGCATCCCGAGTCTCCCGTTCCCCGCGTTTCCCCACGCAAAGATCTGATTGTCTGCAAAGACGGGCGTTGAGAATGACTTATTAAGGAGAAAAGTCTGTGTCTTTAAACAAAACCTGAATGACAAACATGTTTCTGATGCCATAAACGCACAACATCGTTCTCACCCTCGGTGGCTGCGATGGTGAATCCGTCTCCACAAGACACTTTGGTCACCATCTTCCCTCCAAAAGGTCCGACGAGGACCTGGACTCCTTGGTGCCTTTTAAAGTCCTTCACACCTTGCTGCCCATATTTGTTGCAGCCAAAGGTGATGAGACGCCCCCGCTCTGCAAAGCCAGGAATCACACATCTGTTAGAAAACTAAAGTATTGTAAATAAGAAAAGCTCATTTTCTCTGTACCTTCAATGGCTGCTGTGTGACTTTTTCCTGGAGCTATGAACTGAATCTTGAAGCGGGATAGCTGTTTCACCAAGGTCAGGGTGGTGATGTACGGTATCACCTGATAGCCCTGTGGGACGAGCATGAGACGAAAGACGGAGCCTCACAAATCCAGCCGGATCACTTTAAACCTGTTTTTAAATTAGTGCTAAATAGGGATAAATACCTCTCCAGGGTGGTTTTTGAGCCCAGAGATTCCCTGGTTCAAACCCAGCTTGTTGAACTCATTATTCCCACACGCTAAAACCTTTCCCGTCTCTGTCAGAAAGAAGGTGCCGTCGCTGCCGCATGACACAGAGCAGATGCTGGCGCCTTTAGGAACCTCCACCTAGAAAGAAACAGGAATGTTTTCTCATTGGGATGTGTTAAAACCGTTGCATGTGGCTCCTGTCTGACAGAGATGAACCTTACTTGCATCGGAGAAGAAAAATCATCCTCACATTCTAGACCAAGACGCCCTACAGCAGAAAAACAGCAAATATAAATATTAATAATAATAACACTGGAATAATACTGGCAATAATAATGAAGATAGTAATAATACAATTTATGACATTAACCTTAATTTCATCATTTTTATATAACAAAGCTTAGAATATTGTGAATACTGAAGACGCACTGCCTCCACCTGGTGGCTACAGTTAAAAAAGCAAAAACAATCTAGCAGAAGTCACCAAACACCAGATGCAAACAACAAAAAGCAGAAACTTTGTACCATACTCTCCGCAGCCCCATGAGTAGATGTCACCGTTCTGAGTTAGCACCACTACGTGGTTGTCCCCGCATGAGACCTGGCGGATGGGACGCTCGGCGAAAAACTCCAAAAGCACCGGCTCCAAAATCTCCATCCCCAGCTCGCCCTCCACTCCGATGCAGCCGTAGTAGTCTGAGCCAAACATGTACATCTGGTCCTCGTCTGCGAAAAAAAAGGTAGAAATTTCACAGGATAAATGAGCATCTTTGCAGATTTTAGGTCCTGATTCTGGAGCAGTTTTCCTCACTCACCAGTAATACAGGCAGTGAAGTCCGAGCCGCACGCCACCTGCCGGATGGCCTTCCCCTGCAGCTTCTCCACTCTCTTCGGCTGCCTGTACGAGGCCTGGTCCCCGTGTCCCAGCTGGCCCACCATCTTAGCCCCGCCTTGGACATTCTAAAGGTTGAGCGAGCTTCTTGTAAAGCAGCACAGTAACATCTGGCCCAGATGTGATGCTGTTTATACTTACAGCCCAGGTGTACAGCTCCTTTTCCACCGTCACCACTGCAAAGTGACTCTCTCCTGCACACACATGCTGGGCGCCGCTGCCTCCTTTGAATGAATCGATTTTCTGAGGGGTGAATTTACCCCCCCCCCAGAAATACACTTCTCTTGAGCGTGTGGTCACCACAGCAACTGGGGTCTCAGTCACTGTGCTCAGCCTGTCGTACAGACACAACACCAAATAAATGAATGACTCAATCTTACTGAAGGACTAAGCTGATAATTAGGATGTTAACTTACTTTGGTTTCCTCATTGCGGAATTCAGAAGCACAACTCGATCATCCAGCTCCCTAACCGACAATGAAGCAATGAAGGTGGTGTTTCACGTTTACAAAGGGACTATTTCTTATCCAAGAATTCAAGAAATCCTTACTGTCTGCAGCAAGAGATGAAAGGTCTGTCCAGAATCTCCTCAGATGTGGGCCTCTTCGCAGGATCCTGCAACAAAGAAATCACCAAACTAAAGACACAGACTTGTAACTGCACAGATATTCGGTTCTATCAGCAACAATTGAAAACAAATCTCTGATTATTCCTCTTACTCACTTGATCAAGACACTCGTAAACCAGCTTAATCAGTGCAGACGAATAATCATCTGAGTTGACCTCCATGGTCCAGTTGCCTTGGACTATTTTCACACAGAGGTTCAGAGGGTTCTGGGCAGAAAGAAAGCACATCAAATTTATTCAGATGGAGGGAAAAAAATGTAAAGCGTAGCTGACCGCAAGGAACTTGGCAAACCCACCGTCGCATCAAATGTTCTTCTGAGTGTTAGAACTTCAAAAAGTACGCAGCCCATGGCCCAAATGTCCGATTTGAAGTTGTATTTTGATCCCTGGCACAATTCGGGCGACATGTAATATGGGGTTCCCACACACTGGATATACCAAGAAGGATTTAGAAGGAGAGCAAAGAGAAAATAAAAGAAATTTCAGGAAGTGCGGAAATGTTTTTCTCTGGATTTATATTTTAAACGTGCCTTAAAATAACATAAAACACACCAAAACAGAGCAGATGCAAATCTTAAACGTCAGTAGCTGAGACGTTTTTTAGGGAAGACTCTGGACTTACAGTTTCTGCCATTGATAATTCTGAATCTAGCTTCTTCGCGAGGCCGTAGTCTCCCAGCTTAATGAGGTCAGTCTTGGTCAGGAAAATGTTCAGGGTTTTTATGTCTCTGCAAAAACGAAACAGATTAAAACAGCTTAATCACCAAAGATCCGATTCCACACGTGACATACTCAACTTTCTCCTAAATATGATGGTTGAAACAAAATATTGCGACTATTGAAAGGGACAAACCTCATACCTGTGCAAGATTCCCGCCTTGTGAATATGAGCCACAGCTGAAGCAATCTGGTACAGGTACCAAATTACTACCTAGAGACACATGTAGAGGGTTAGTATATAACAGAGAAATTCCCATGTAAAATAAAAATACCTCAGATGATTCAATTGTACCTTCTCAGTAAAAAACTTCCCCTTCTGCTGGACAATTTTATCATACAGATTTCCTCCTGTGACGACAACAGGATTCAGGATTCTGTCAGATGAGCAGCACCCAAACGAGTCCCCCTAAAGTTTAAGTGCTTACCATTGCAGTACTCCAACTCGATCAGCAGCGTGTTTTTATCCATGAAGTGATTGAAGTATGCGATGATGTTGTTGTGCTCCAGCATTGAGAGGATGTTTATTTCGTTGGTGACATCTCGGCGCTCCTTTTCTGAGAGCGCGTTCAGGTCCACTTCCTTCCACACCACAAGTAAGTTGTCCTGAGGGGGGAAAAATAGAAATAAGAGTCCAGATGTGTCACATTTGGGAATAAGACCATTGTGCCACAGTTTTTATTCCCAAGTGAGACACAAATAAAGTACATCAAACTTTATACACACTTAATAAAAGCTATAAAAATGACTACTTAGACCTGGGGCAAGTTGTCTCAGCATAGCTTTGTGCTCCATCATCTTTCTAAAACTCAAACCCACACTTTTTAAATCAAGGAGTGGGTTTAGCAGGCTCTTTTTGCTGCAATGTGTGCAACCAGTTACTATTATGGAAAAAAAAGTAAGACCTGAGAAGCTTATCTTGTTCTCACTCAAGAATTTCACACACTTACTGTGTGAGAAACATCGGGGATGTGAAGACAGAGGGACTTACAGCAATGTATTATTTCCAAATAGTTTAACTACAGGCCAGCATAGAGCACTTCAAGAAAGGCATTTGTGACTGAAAAAACCCACGTTTGGATATGGAAGAGTTTGAACGTTGTAAACTTTAATCTGATACATATTATTAGCCCTTGCATCTTTGGAAATGTCCTTTAAGAAATACATGGTGTGGGGAAATTACATCATTGCATATCTAAACATAAAAAAAAAATAAACACATTTTTAAAAAGCTGAAAAGTAATAGCATTAGTAGCCACCCTACCTCCGTTCTTCTGTAGAGGGTTGCTTCACCAAACGCCCCCCTCCCGAGGATCCGGATAGGAATGTAATGTAATTTCTCCTCTTCGCCATTAAATGTGCCCGAACCTGATCTGTCATTGACCACAGACCCACCACCCAAATCCGAATTCAGCGAGTCGAAATGTCTCTCATAATCCTCCAGTGACATTTCTTTTTAGGGATTTGGTAGCCAGAGAAGGGGATGGAAATAAACTGAAAAGGCCTAACGAAAACACTTTCTGAAAGACTCCTATAAAACCGCGAACACGTGTAACATGTTATCTCTCTTGGATGAACAAAAACACCTTTCAAAGCACGAGTCCGGCCAGATTCCTCAAAGCCAGTGGTAACATACAATGTCAGAAATAGATAACGTAGAAAAATGGGTGCAACTGTAGTAGTTACACGAACATCAAGTTGGATACAATGAAGTGACGCCGAGCTGCCAACTTTTCTTTTTATTTACAAAATAAAAGTTCCTTCAATGTAGACCATTCTGTGTATTTTACATTGAAAGGACGCCGAGCGAGTTTCCGGGAACGTTACTAGTCTGTTCTACTACATCAAGCTACTGCTTGATATAGCTAAATAGTTAGCAACATGAAAGAACATTTCCACCAAAAACAGTATAACTCTGGAGTGTTTGACAATCGTTTCACCACTTTAAAAGTTTTGGTTGGTGCATACAAAACACACAAAAGTCTTTTATTTAACAAAAGTCAGAAACGGGTACAACAAAACACCGAGACATCACTTTCAGACCCTTAAACCCGGAAGCTGTCAAACTCAGTTTGAATAATTAGCAGAACGCATAACAAACACATGTTGAAGGCATGAGCATAACTTCTATCTGAAAAATAACGTGTCCAAAGCGAATATAGGCATACAAATATGTAAAATGTAAGTCATACAAATATGTAATTTCCGTAGTCGTAAAAAAGCAGAAAAAAACATAAAAGACTACAATTATTATCATTATCTTTATTATTTTTCTATTTAAAAAACCAAAATAACTTCCTTGTTTTTTCAATCTGATGTCTTTATTTAGCCCTTCAAAATGTAATAAATGAATAAATATTGTAATACATTGATAGAAGACAACTTTCAAAAACAACTCATTTCAATTAAATATGGTAAGTGTGTGTTCTTGTGTTTTTACAATGTAATGTGTGAAGGCTTTTATGTATTAAATCTGTTTTTATTAAAGCACCTTGTGTTGCCAAAACGCATGAAAAGCGCATTATAAATCAATAAAGTTTGAAGTTTCAAGAAACCCAGTTTCGCAATATTGACAGTGCACCAACCGCACGCAGATAGACCTGACACACTGAAAAGATTTCTGTGGAAAAACTCCCCAGAATACCACAGTCATCACCACAGCCAAAGAGGCAAAGGTAAGCTTGTGTTTTAATAACCATCTGAATGTTTTTACTTAAACCATTACATGCTTTTTTCATGCTGAGCTCATGCTGAAGAATACTTTTTCTAAGGATCAACAAAAATGGTCAGAATTGGGTCCAAAAGTCTTCCGAAGTATCCCCTGATTATTGTGTGCTTAGGACTGCTGAACGCTGTTCTGCTGTTAACAGCTGTTGTTCTTGGGATTTACTGTGAGTACAACTGATCCAATAACTAAACAACACTTTATTTAATTTATCATCGCTCTCCGAAGCCTTGTTAAGGCTTGATTTTATGTTCTTCAACAAAATTGCAGTTGAAATTTTGTGTAAATTTGCCACAAAATACAATCAGCCAAATACATTATTTCTTTACCACAGGTGCCAAATCCAGTGAGGAGCCTGTTACTTTCCAAGTAACACCACAAATGATCATCTCAGAGGTGAAGCGACTTCAGATCAAGCAGAAGGAAGCCCTTACAGCTCAGAAAGAGGCCCAAAAAGAGTTAGAGAAAGAGCAAAAGGGCAATTTGCAAACATTGGAGACCTTGGCGATGAACAAGACCCTCAGCGACACTCTGCAGAAGCAGATTGAGACTGAAAATGCAGAGAGAGTAAAGCTGCGGACAGAAAAAGCAAATCTTGGTGAGGTTGTTGCATTAACAATTTTGTAAATTTGTAATAAGATTTTATTTATATAATTAATTGTTTGTTTTTAACAGAGGACAGTTGCGGACGATGCCCACCAGGATGGTTTCTAGGAAACGTGTCATGCTACTTTTATGCTAAATCTACATACTATGCCAGAAAGAACTGGACTCAGAGCAGAGAGGACTGCATCAGCCGTGGGGGCGACCTGGCTATGATTGACACCTGGGAGGAACAGGTGAGAACAGGAAGCTGGAAAAATAAGATAAGAAAGGATTCCTTTATGTCTTTACCTTATGAAAAGGAAAAGGGCCGTTTTTAATTAAGCCCTTTTAGAGTAAGGCCTCCTTTCAATGGTACATATTTTATTACCAACGTTTTCAAAAGTATGTCACTCAATTAAGTTTGGTGGTCACTTGAAAGTTGTCAGACTTTTTCATAAAAAAAACAAAACAATCTTAAACAAGTCAAAAAGTTTACACGTTTCGATTTGATAGCTGAAGCTGTAAATAAGAGGAAAGTAATCAACTGTGAGGAATTTTTTTTTTTTCCTATGGTCGCTTGATTACTTGTATGAACTTTATTATTCTTCATCAGTCTGGTTTCATTGTTATAACGTACTTAAAAGGTGGGGGCCATGTCACAAATTTAGTTCTCCATTACCACCATGAATTATGAATAAGACTGTGATGCTGTTTGCTCAAACTAACAATCTCTATATCACCAAACCTATGACTGATGATGAAGTAGTACTGACTGGTCTTTAGCCCCATGTTATTAGTAACTGCGTTTTCTGCAAGCAGGCATCGTGACATGTTTCATTGAACCAGCTCAAACAAAGGTTCCGGTATCAACTCCTTTCTAAGTGCAGGTTCATCACATTTATCCACATCATCCACAACTAATTAAAATTCTGATCTCTGAAATGCTGATTTGATACAGACTACCATTTTCCTGACAGTAGAGGCTATATACAAGAATAAATGATGGTTCAAGAGTACTCAATTGACTTATCATTGACTCAGTCGTCTATAATGATATTCTAAAAGTAATTGTGAAATAGTTTTAACCACAAGAGTGTAGGAAATATACCCATCTAGTGGTGCGCTAATGAAATGCAACTTAACAGTGCTCCCTGGCGCCTCAGCATCTAAGTGCGTTATTACCACTACAGAAGCCGTGGAGAGTCATAAATGTGAAAACATCAACATCTTGCACAAGTTAGAGTGTCCTGTCAGGGGATGATGTACAGAACAATATAATTCTGTTTCCTTATTGATGTTGATAAGTTTCAAGTATGCCAAACATGTATGAGACAAACCATCTTGGTACTAAGAGAACTCAGAGAGGAGACAGAATGCAAGATTGCGACAGTATTAAAATCGGACAATGATCATCAATGGGATATATATGGATTCACAGTAGGAATCTTTAGGACCTAAAGTTCCAATTCCGATTTGTCTGTTGGTTAGTCCTCCATTACTGATAAACACCAAAGATGCAGTGATATAAAAGACAAACAAACTGTGATTTTACTTTCTCAGGTGCAGGTTTTCGAGCACATACCGAGAATACCGTGGACATCGAAATTTTGGGAATATGGAGGCGTTTGGATTGGCCTTAATGATATTGAAACAGAAGGCACCTGGGTGTGGGCTAATAATAAGACCCTGCAGATGGACGGGTAAGACCTTTTAAAACTTGCTGTGACGTATGTTAAAACAGAGACTTGCTATTGTAAGCGCTCCTTGGTTGTTTTTTTTTTCCAAAAAAAATCATTTGTTTACCTTAACATTCCTCTGAATCGAAATTCACCATCTATTTAGTCCTACATTTACTACAAAGAGGCAAATTCAAGCCACTTCGAAATTAACAAAATAACTTCAAAAGCAACATGAATTCAGTCTGAATTGAATTTATAAGTTGGACTTTTCTGTAGGTTTTGGCATCCAGGGGATCCCAACAACTACGGAGTATCAGGCGAGGACTGCGTCATAGTCAGTTCCGCAAATGTCCATGGCAACGCCAGGTTCTCGTGGTTTGATGCAGACTGCAAATCGGAGAGGGAATGGTTATGTGAAAAGAGGGTCAACTAGCTTTGGACCATGAACATGAAGAGAGCAAAGCAACACCCAGGATTTTTCTGATCAAAATACTTTTTCTGTCTATTGTTTTTAAATAAATCTTTGAAATGCATGATCTGTTGCAGTTGTTGTTTTTAAAGAATAATAAATCAATACTGACAGCTGATTTAATTTTAAGAGCATATCTCTCTTTTTTTTTTTTCTACCATTAACGTGTGTTTAGTTTCAATTTCAGTCTGCCACGTTGGTTTTGAGGAAAAAACTGTAGGGAGAACTAAAAGTGGCTGCTTTAAAGACAGCACTTAGTCAGTCATCCATGCACTTTACAGGCAAGATGTACAAGTTTCTCTTCAGGGGATGAAAGCATAAGCTTGCCCTCAAGCCACACTTTCATACTTAAAGTATTGGGGACATGCTTCTTTATTTAGTTGGTATCATATTCCCTCACCATTCTTGTCTGATGCTCAGCACTAGTTGTAGGTGCTTTGCACAGTGCAAGTTTTTTGTGTTTATATAGACAGAAGTAAAACCATTAGAAATGGTGGCAAGCCGAAAGCCACTGTTGCCATATTTACTAAACATGTCTGGCAGGCTCTTCCACATCTGAGGGCCATAGTGATGAGAAAACCACTCACCGTAGGTTTTGGGTTCATAATTTAAAACAAGAGCAGATTAACAGGAAGACCCAAGACTATTAAGACATTCACAAACCATGAAAAGCCCCTAAAACTCAATCCTGTAACACACAGAAAGCCAATGCAATGTGAACCTTAATCCTTTCATGCATATGTCCACTACAGTGGGCAGCACGCATATTTTAAGCTGTGTTCCAGTATTTTCCTTGGTGAGGATGGAAAATTTATAATTTTGCTGCTTCAGGGGACATCAGTGACTCATGCAATACACTTGCTTTCTGTACATACATATATTGTAATAACCCAACTTTCCTTTGTGATTAACAGGACAATAAAAAACAAAACAGATTTTTTGTGGAATATTCATATCATAGAAATATGAAAAGCATATTTAATGATTTTAAATGAAATATAAAAATGCAATAATTAAAACAAACGTAACATATGATTAAGAAATAAAAATGCATCACTGCATAAGTATATGGAAGCCAATTACTGTATCCATAAAACCTGTGGTACCTTTCTTCAACAATTCATGCATGAAAGGCTTTAAGCTGGTGTAACTCATGATGCTGAGGTCTTGAAATTAGATATTCTCTTTTTTGGACCAGAGAGCAGGGCATTGCAGTAATCTATCCAACTGGAAATAAAAGCATGCATCAGCATCTCTGGCTGGCAGAGAGGGGAAATAGGCAGACTCTGGAAATGGCTTCAAGATGGCAAAATCCCTTCTTTGATACATTTTGATGTCTGGAATAAAATCACACTAAGTGGCTTTTAAAATGTTGTGGTTTGCATGAAATGATCAAAACTTCAGTCTTGTCCTCGTTTAGGCATCCATGACTCTATATCTACGAGACAGTTTAAAAGGAAGTTAACTGTCTCTGGTCATCAGGAGACACACCGATGTAAAGCTGTTTATCAGCAGCAAAACTGTGAAAACCAACGCTGTGCCCCTGATGACGTCACCAAGAATGTACAGATAAAAGATAACTGGGCCTAAAATTGATCCTTGGGGAACTCCATAATTTATTTGATGGATTCTTGAGGAGCAGGTATCCAAACTGTAGCAGGACAACAGAGGGCCCAGGCAGGGATTGATCCCACAACCTCCCAGGTTAAAGTCATGCATGCTAACCAGTCAGCCAAAGGGATAGATATCCCTGTGGCCAAGTAGCCAGGGCGCATCATCAGCGAGAGGCACACAGTGACAGGACCCACGCACTGTCACATCACGTACATAAAATTATCAGTCTGAGGTAGCAGTAAACCATTTAAGAACAATAATTCATGTTCTAATGTGGAGATTAAATTTAACCCCTAAAGTTACATAAAAGTGTGTATAGCTGATACACCCATGCAGTATCCTCAGTCTGCCACTGCACCGTATAAAAGGGGAATCAGACACAGATAAGAGCGCAGTACCAACAACGCAGACATGGAGAGTTTAAAGATGGGGGCAAATGAGAAGGAAGATGGACAACTCCGCTATGAACTATTTGGACAGGGTATGATTTTCTTCTGTCATGATGTCTTTACACTTTTCCTGCAGCTTTTAATCCCTTTCCGATTTAGAGACTACAAATCACAATTCTGACAGTATTCTAGTGTAAATGGATGAAAAGCAGTCTTTGTTAAATTGAGCTAAATGTTATGTAGCACGAGGGCGCAATAAAGGGGATGAACTCAAATGGAGGTATGAGGCGGGAATTTAATAAACACAGCACACAATATGCTCACCAGGTACCCGGGAGAACACAGAGGGGTACATATGGTCAGCTGGGTTACTGGAGGGGAATCCTAGGGGAGCCACAAGGAGCAGTCGAGGCAGGGAAACCAAAAGGGAGCTGGCACGCTGGGAGGGAGGTAGAGGGGGAGAACTGGAGCCAGAGCAGGATGGATGAAGACCGATGGATGGACTGAGGAGGGTCGTCACAGGGGAGACTTGCGGAGATCGTCGAGAAGTCAAAGAAGCTCGTGGAAACGGGGCAGGGACAGGCAGAAGACGTGGAAGTCCGCAGGAGGAGAAGTTTAGGGGAGATAGCCAGACGGAGTCTCGTACAAAGTGACGATGGGAGCTCTACAAACAATAATGCAACGATCCGGCACGGAGTTACAGGGCCCAACAGGTTTTATAGACAGAAGTGATTATAACGAGGTGCAGGTGCAGGAACCAGGAGAGCGAGGACAGACAGGTGGAGGAGAAGAGGGTGATAACAGGGGCGGGGCTCTGGCTCTCAGCTGTACTCAGACACTCCCAGCGTGACATACAGGGGAATAAAACCAGGAAACACACCCAAGGGAGACATAAACATAAACAGAAAACAATCCCCGCGACTCTTCCTAACACTAAATGTTTAACTAATTTTTAATCTAAGGTGCTGTAAAGTCATACTTTTAGATTTACATTTTAAATATATAATGACCACATCTCAGCTGTTTTGGCATCTGTACCAGGGATCAGTGAATCCCGTTCTCAAGGCCTGCTGTCCTGAAGGTTTTAGATGCTACTTTGCTCTGAAATGAATCTCTTTTAGCTTTACATCCTGCAAAAGACTGAAATGATCATCTGTAACCTGCAGGACAGCAGACCTTGGGACAAGATATAATGACTCTTGTTGTAGACAGTAGCATAGCAGCTGTTTACAATATGCAATAATCCCAGTTTTTATGTACTGTACAATGATGACAGGTGGACACCGTTTTCCAAACTGGAAAGTGGTAATTCTGTGTCTGGGACTGCTGAACACTGCTTTATTCGTGGCTGCTGTTGTTCTTAGTGTGGATCTGACCTGACTGTGATTGATACCCAGGACGAGCAGGTGGGTTAAAAACAAATAGCCTAACTGCAAAATATAAAGAGAATAAATAAAAAGCATGAATATAACTTTAAATTTGAGACATGTTTAGTCAAACTTGTCAGTCCAATAATAAGAAAAAAAAAGAAAATGGAAAATGTCCTTATGTGTTGTTGTCCAGAAATTTGTGAGCAAAACAATTGACTTAATGAGAAGTGGCCATGATATCTGGCGAAGTGGATTCTGGATCGGCCTCACCGATGGAGAGACAGAGGGAACATGGGTGTGTATCAATAATGTCACAGAGGTGGAGCCAAGGTGAGACCTGCACAGTTATTCTGTAGGTTATGTATCACTTATATTTTACTGTATGAGGCTGTTTTAAATGCTTCAATTTTTCAAGGTACTGGATGGATGGAGAACCAAACGATCAGGGATCTCATGGAGAGGACTGTGGGGTTGCAGTTTTTAGTGATTCTAATCCTTGGAAGACTCGCTATGATAACAATTGCCTCCAAACCAATAAAAAGTGGATATGTGAGATGACCTCTAACTGAATCAGGAAGTACTTCAAGAGCAAAAGGATGCTGTAAACATTAAATATAAACCATGTTGTTGGACTTTAGTACATTGTTGTATGGTGTAATTTTTTTAAAGCGGTCAATGATATGAACCGGGGTCACTTCCTCTAACGAGTGAAGAAACATTGATAGAAGGATGACCCCTTTTAGTAAATTCTACAGAAATAATACCAGCCATTTTTGTTATCATTGCAATGAATAATGCAGTTGAAATTGCACAGTAGTGTTCTAGTACAAATAGCCTTAAATAGGACGAAGTTCAGGTCAACTTTTTTGGTCCCAGTTTGTCCCTGTATTTTCAATTCATGTTCTAAAGTGGAGATAAAAAATTTTCCCCTAAATTCGCATCAATGCACGTAAAGCTGATACACCCATGCAGTATCCTCAGTCTGCCACTGCACCGTATAAAAGCGGAATCAGACACAGATAAGAGCGCAGTACCAGCAACGCAGTCATGGAGAGTTTAAAGAAGGGAGCAAATGAGAAAGAAGATGGACAACTCCGCTATGAACTATTTGGACAGGGTATGATTTTCTTATGTCTCGTGATGTCTTTAGATTTTTCCTGCAGCTTTTGATCCCTTTCCGATTTAGAGACTATCAAATTTCGGATAGAATTGTAGTGTAAATGGATGAAAGGCAGTCTTTTTTTAATGTAATTAATGTCTTAATGTAAGGTGCTTTCTAGTCATACTTTTTAGATTTACATTTTTAATATATAATGACCACATCTCAGCTGTTATGGCATCCGTACCAGGGATCAGTGAATCCCTTTTCTAAAGGCCTGCTGTTCTGAAGGTTTTAGATGCTACTCTGCTCCAAAATGAATCTCTTGTAGCTTTACATCCTGCAAAAGACTGAAATGGTCATCTGTAACCTGCAGGACAGCAGACCTTGGGACAAGATATAATGACTCTTGTTGTAGACAGTAGCATAGCAGCTGTTTACAATATACAATAATCCCAGTTTTTATGTACTGTACAATGATGACAGGTGGACACCGTTTTCCAAACTGGAAAGTGGTAATTCTGTGTCTGGGACTGCTGAACTCTGCTTTATTCGTGGCTGCTGTTGTTCTTAGTGTGAACTGTAAGTTGATGAAAGTTTCATTTCCCTGTTTTTTTTTTAAATTTTGACACTACATTGCTGAGGAGACACTTTTTCTCTCACTTGCTTACACATTTTATGGTTATAACAATTTGTTACAACTATTAACAAAGATACAAGCTGCTGTGTTTACAGACTTTGACACACTTGTAGTCTTTGTGGTGACAATATTTCACCTGCTCAGGTTCCAAAGTGAAATCAGGTGTACATCAGGATTCCCACTCAGCTGCATTACAGCTAATCAGTGAGC
>JAVQJG010104772.1:0-10657 GCA_036024015.1 Craterocephalus amniculus | reverse complement strand
AAAAAAAAACTGGATCATGGTCAACAAAAGGCTGGAAAAGTAAATTATGCTAAGAGAATCATGAAAAAACTGATCATTTACAACAAGTCAGTGATGAGTATAGAGAGACCCTTTGGTGGGGCAGAGACTCTCAGGTGTAAAGATGGGTGGAAGTTCAACTAACTAGTAAAAGCTATGTCAACAAATTATGAGGCTGTTTTTGTCATTCATCAGCATCACAAATCATGTTCTAAGTGATGTTATATTGATTCATCTACAGTACGTCATCAAAAGTTTCAGAGACTGGAAGTATTTTTATGGACACAAATAATCTGCCTCATTAAATATAAACAAGCATGGTTCTGCTATAGAAATCATCGTATGCGCTCAGGAAGATTATTCTGGTTAAGGAACATTGTTTGGGATCAGGAACATTGTTCTGGTTCAGGAATCATTGTTTGGGCTCAGGAATATTGTTTGCGAACACAGTTGTCTCTGTGTGTTGTCCCTGCGATAGACTAGCGACACGTCCAGGGTGTACTCTTCTACCTCCGGACTGCTACTTGCTGGACTAAGCGGTAGGCTATAGAAAAAGGGAAAAATGAATGAAAATGCAACTAATGAGATCCAGGGCTGATGAGAAGCAAGAATCCTCTATCAGACCAGAATGGGACAACATTCTTCTCCCTAAAGTCCAGCTGTTTCTCTATTTATTCTCCAGATGTTTGCTGACTATTATTTAAGAGGGGGTGCTACACAATGGTAAACATGGACATGTCCCAACTTTTCTGAGGCACATTGCTGCCATCTTATTAAAAGATGAGGTAATATTTGTCATCCCATGGGGGAATGTCTAACTATAAGATTTGATTTTTTTTTAAATCTATTTTTCCCTCTTTAGTTGGTATCACAACTGTTTTGGAGGAGCAGCTTTGTAGAGAAGAAAATAATTTCTCTGGAAACAACTCTAAACTCATCTCATGCTTTGGAATAATGCAGCACAGTTGGTCCCAAATGATGGCCATTATATTTTTGTAATGTCTGCAATTAACAATATCTTTTTTTTTCATCAGCTTTTTTCTTTGTTTCTCTCCATCATTACTCATTTTAATTTTTCTCTCCTTGGCAGTGTTTCTGATTGTACAATCGTCAGGTGGCCCAAATGGAGGCTTTAAGGCGGTGATTGATGTCGCTCCTTATTCTGAGCTGAGTGAAGGAGGAGAAAATGAGAACAATCTAACCAATTCTGTATTCCTCTGTTATTAAACTGAGTAATGATGACCATGTTCATTTCAAAACATTATGGTGAGATGCTTTGTGATCAAAATAGTGCTGCAACATGTCCCTGAAAACAGCAGAGAATCAATTCAGGGTAGTGAAAAGAACACTTGGAATACAATGCAGAGAAATATGTATTTTAAACCAAAAAAATTAAGCCTGATTCAATGATATAACATGTCATGATTCACTTTTTCCTGACTTTTATTAGTATGACTGCGTTCTATAATGGGAGGATGAAAAACTTCTTATGGTCTCTGACAGAAAGACCAAAGGCAAATCTACTTTCTCTTAGGGCTGGGCGATATGGCCTCAAATTAATATCACGATATATTGAGCAGTTCATCTCGAAAACGATAAATGGATGATAACAGCACTATGGTACACAATTTCTATTAGCTATTAACATAATATCAGACTGATGTGCGGGTCCACTGTGCCATTCTCGGTTCTGTACACTTTCTCTACGATGAAACTTTTACGATGGGAACCTGCTTGGTTACCACATACAGGAAATGCATCTTAGTTCTGAAGTGGAGGAGATAATGGATGATGTTAAACTAAACTATGTCAGCCGTTGTTTTGAGAAGTTCAATTAGTTCCTGGTTTAATCTGTGGTCTCTGTTCCTGAATCATACATCCAGCTGCAGAAAAGTCTCGGGGACTTCTGCAAATTACAAGTTTACAGCTTGGAATTCCGAGATTGCTTCATCATTTCCAGTCCAGGAAATTGGAACACACTATAAAAAAAGTCGCCTCTGCTCAATTACTGTAGAAGTAGCAATTTGCCAACCTGTTTTAGTGACATTTTGTCTCCACATTCGGCCATTGGTCGTCATCTGTGCCTTCAATATGACTGAGTATTTTAGTTTTCTACTGTACGTGGACATGTTATTTCCCTAAAAACACAGAACCATTTCCCTACTAAAACCTCAAGCTTCACAAAAGATAAGTGCATAAAAACACAGCTACATCTAAAAAACACAATCCAGCTCAGTTCAAGGAAAATGGATAAAGCATAATTGGACATTTGTTCCTCTTATTTGTACACCTTTTTTTACCTGTAATTGGTGCTTGTCCTTGACCACTTTATTATACCGTATGTTATTTTACTTTTTTTTATTTTCTTTTTTCAAAATAGGCTGCTCTTGAGAACAGAAATCATTCTCTCATTCTCTCTCATAAAGAACGGTTGGATAAAAGAAAATTCCATTTAAAGCTTAAAATGTCTTCCTATTATTCAATATTCGAGTTGTTGAGCTGTGGGCTGTTTGTTGAATTGACGAAGGCTGAAGTCACATCAGGATAATCTGACACTAGCTTGTCTCTGAATTTAATTTTCATCATATAACGTAAAAAAATAATGATATTATTACTGATGATAAATTACCATCAGAGATCAGGTGAAGGTAATGGCTAAGGATCAGGCGTGGGGCCTCGCCTCAACCACTCCTCTCATCACCTGGACTTACTCTACTCTGTCTGGTAGTCTCCACCCCACCCATTCTACTTTCCCTTGTGAGTTCAGTCTTTTGTCCAGCTCCCTTTCTTCCATTTACATCTTTTCTTTTCTCTCTTTCCCTCCATCACATACCCTCCTCTTATCTTCCATTTTTTCCCTCCTTCCACTTACTTTGTCCTTTCTTCTTCTTCATCTTATTCTTCCTTTCCTCGGCTGCATCTCCTGTTAGTCATGACTCACTCATTCTTTTTTCCTACTGCCTCTCTTTTCAGGTACCATCCAGGCGTTGGTCTCTAGAAGATCCGAGGCGGCGCCACCATGCTGAGTCTCCCTCCGGCTCGCCACATCACCATCCCAGATCTCCTCTCTCCACATTCTCCTAATTACTGTAAATCACTTAAGCTTACATCATTGTGGCATTGTTGTTGCTTATGAAGTTTTAATCAAACCATTTCCATTTTCCCTCCTCTGCATGTAGGACCCATTGTTTATTATATTGTTGCCTCTGGCCCAGGTAGTCATTGTTAACGAGAATTGGTTCTTAATTTCGTGTGTGGTTAAATAAAGGTTAAATAAATGAATAAATAAGGAAAGAATATGCTTTGTTTGGGATCAGATAAAGGATTGTTTTATTCATGAATGCAACAACCATGTGATGTGTTTACATAAACTTTCAATAACTATGTAAAAATTTTAAAATATGTGAATGCATTCCAAATAAAACAACGCTGCCTGAACAACCATGTTTGATATGCAACAGTCCGCTATCAGTCTGAAACGATAATGTTAAAAATGACTCTAATCTACTCTAAAATCGCCACTCAGCTTTCCCTGGATAAATAAAGGCTAAAAAGAAATTGCTATATGCATTTATTTCCTGCTCTCTCGGGGACTGAATGTAATGGGAAGCAATAAAGATCTCGTTCATTCATTTATCACCGGTGGGAACACTGACCTCGTTCCTCTGCACTGAGGGCTCGGCCGTGTGGACCGAATGGAAGAATCAATGCAGATTTGGCTTAATGCTCCAACTTCTTCTTGCCTTCCATAATACAAATACTACAAAACAGATTTTAGTATCTGCTCTGATTTTTGAAGATTTATTGAAGATTTCACATCTCAAACAAAATCAAAGGCTGTTTGAAGAGAGAGGCTTTTTGTACAGCATGATGAAACTCACACTTGTTAATTAGAGTCGCTCGTCCTGAAAGCATCTAATTGAACAACTGCATGTAATAGCTCCGCATGTTGTGGCAAAGAAGACGAATAAAATTAGCACCAAGCACGATTTCTTCACAATGGGATCTGCACGGTATGTTAAGAGATCACATCTGCCCTCTCAGCATTATGATTTGATGTCAGAAATTTCAACTTTCTTTAATGGTGAAAGAATACAAACTCCATTTTACGTTGCCTCCAACACTGTTTTAGGAACAGAGCAGTTGTCAGTGAAGAGATGAAAGTTGAAGGTTTTTATTTCCAAATGCTTTCAATTTTTCTTTTCCCCCAAAATCCAAAAAGGTATACACCTTATCATTGTAGCTCTGAACAGCCAAGAGCAGTTTTAATTATCTAAAATACTTGTTTTATATGTCTTATTGCAACATATCCCTTGAAATAATTGATTAACTTGTTTATCTACGTCGAAGCTTTGGTCCATGAGCTGGTATGAGTGTTGCCGTCACTGCACCAAGCAGACTCCCTGTGATCATGTACTAAGGACGTCCAAATTCCCATTGTTTGCTGGCAGCATATCAAAGCTTTCTTATTGTGATGCAAATGTGTTTTTAAGGGCAGCCACTGTGGAATACAGGAATAACTCAGACATACAGACCAAATGTAATCCACAGACAAGAAGAGACAACTATAGTTCTCATATGGAAAATAGAAATCCATCAGGGTAAAAGTAGATATTTTCTGCCATTTCCATGAGGAGATTATATATTACCATCTTTCTCGTTTAAAATTTTGCATGACTGGACATAAAGAAACCTGACCTCAAATAATATAAAAATGACTTAACATTTTACATTAATCTAAAAAAAGTCCTAGTCCATCCATACATTTTCTGTACCGCTTAGTCCTAGTGTCAAAGCTATTTGTGAAAACTTAATGCCCTCACTCCTTCTACAGAAGTGAGGGCATTAAGAGGTTAAGTCGCAGCCAGGCAGTGCTAATCCGATGCATTTGATTAATTACTTATCATTAGTGTGAGAACCTCTTAAGCCAAGGTTTCTTTCTGAATGCTACTGTGTGTGTGTACAAAATGCCTAGGAGGAAAGACATCAGCAATGATTTTAGATTTGCAACTTCTGCTGCTGGTATATCTGGGAGGGGTTATGAATGCATTTCCTCTCTGCAGTCCATCACGTTACAGAGAGATAGATTATTACATATGGAAAACATTTAGTCGGGTTGGACATCCCAGCAAGTTCAGGCCATGCTCAGACCGTGCAATGCCCGGAGAAATCGCAAAAAACCTAAAAGATGCACATATCAGACTATCCAGGCCTCAGTTAGCATGTTAAATGTCAGAGTTTATGCCAGTAAGAACATACAAGGAAGACAAAGTCTGAACAAGTATGGATATTTTGAAAGGGTTGGAGGAGAAAGCCTCTTCTCTCTCACCATCTCAACAAAAACCACAAGACTGTTCCTGTGTATCCAAAGGGCATAAGTCCAGCAAAGTGGAGATGTTAAGTCAGAATGCAAAAAAAAAACAAACACTGCATATTGGCACAAACACCTCAGTGGAGGTGGGGGCTGATGACTCGGGGTTGTTCTGCAGTCACACGGCCTGGGCAGCTTGCAAAAGTGGATCATGACCTGACTCATGCAATAGGATGTTGACTCTTGTGCGAGCGATGCATAAATAAATGCTGCAAACTTCAATGAACTAAAGCAACATTGTAAATCATAGTAGGATGAAATGTATTCATATCAATGTCGAACAGAAAACTGAGTTACGGCTGTGAAAGGAATTTCTACAAGCTAAAGGAAGGTTAGCTGTACTTTGTTCATTATGTCCCGATCCACAACAGCTTAGCTTTGAAATAGGGTGCTCTTTTTCTTACATGACTTTCTAAAAGATCAATCCAGATGCAATAAATTCCAAAACATTTCAGTCAGTGCATGACAGTCTCTTCACAGTCCACAAGAAAAGAAGTTTCCTGTTTATGATATCTTTTTTTTTCAGTTCACATCTGATAGAGAGAGACCTCGTGTTCAACTACAAAAGAAAAAAAAACTGTGAGATGAAACGAACCTAGAGGAGACCTGAACGATTGCAAAGCCTCGCATCATATTCAATGTCTTTGAATTAGCCAGCAAAACTCTGTTCATACCACAGAGACAGAAAAACTTTGGCTGCTTGTACTCTCTCATCTCTCCCCCTGGCTCTCTATCAGTCTGCCGTTTGATTGGTTGTGTATTTAATAAAAACTGGAAACTAGTACATGCATTCGTATGACATTGTAAGCCTGTGCATCAGATGGTGCTCGATCTCATTTGGCATGATGTGCAGCACCTTAATCTCCTTCTTAACACCCTTGCAGCGTGATGGCAACCCCTCCTGCCTTCGCCGCCGTCACCACTTTAAACCTAGATAAGTGTATCAGTGCTGCCAGGAGGATGAATCCCCAGCCTGCCAAGAACACAAGCTTGCCTTTCTCATCAATCAATTTGACAAGGCCAGCCACAGAGCAGAGCCTCCTGGCAACCTACCCCTCCCTTCTCCATTCACCCAGACATCCCTCTCTCCTCATTGCCCCTTCTCCCCCGTCTGATCTGTTTTTGAAAATACTGCACTGTACTATAGCAGAACAAATGTGGTGAAGGAGAAGAAGAAGCACTAAGGTCAAATAGAAAATAGACAGTAATGTTTAGAAGTGAAAGGCTGTGCATTGCTTTTAGAAAGTGGGTAATGGTGACCCCGCAGATATGGAGGAGAAAAGAAGGTTAAAGACCGGTCAAACCATGAAAAAAATTCATGTGAACCCAAACCCTGCTGGTAGTGCTGCATGCTGGAGACAAATGAGCCCGGCTCTAAGCTTCGTGATGTGTGCTGTTGCAGGAATGTTGTTTCCCATGTCTGCTGGAACATGTTAGGATGACAGCGGGGGTGTATGAGGTGACAGGGAGGCAGACAACCCAAACCGAGAGTGATAACAAGACATGCTGAGGAGAATGGCACACAGGCAGCCAGGCAGTATCTGATCTTCTGCTTCACCCCTTTGTGGAGGAGCAAAGATTTGTTCTGGACGGGTGCTAGGATGCTATCGTCAAACCTGTGATATCATCTCAAGTAGAGACATCACACCTATGGATAGATATGAATCCAGGGTGAAACTGCTTTCAGACCGCATTAGATCTAGCGTATTTATTTTGACAGCTGCAGGAGTCAAGCCTGTAAAACTCTAGGGGTGCATGAGATGGGAGTGCAACGATCTGTGGTAGTAGACATTGTGCACCCAGGTGAGCGGATACCGAGCTGCAGAGGCATGACTGCTTGTCTTACAATCATACATAAATAAGAGATGTGTTTGGAATCATCATGTTAAGACTAAAAGTTTCCCTCAGGAGTACAAGGTGCTGTCACAGTCAAAGAGAGGGCGTGTTAATGTTCGAAAAAAAAAAAGTCAAATGTGGCATATACTAAGAGCAAAGACTCAAATTCTCTTTGCACCCTCAGCGTAGATGGATTGCATAAGCTGAGACTGTGACAGAAGCCCAAACAAGCATGAAAAGCCAAACATAAATATAACATAGCATATGTCTGCCAGGCACAGTTTCCACAGCCTGGCAGCCCAGCTAATATAATAATCCCTGCACATTCAGACAGGCACTAATCTGCCAATCACACTTACAGCCGGTTGACAGTACAATGCACAGCTAATAATCCTCTGCTAATGTGTTTGTGTATTAAAAATTTGCATTCATTCCCAGGGACCGCAGAGTAATCGGTATTGCAGCCAGTGTCTCAACCTCAAATATCACAGATGTGCGATTGCAAAGTTGGAGAGACGAACACACGGGGGGATAGGTGTGGGTCGTAATATACAAATATTGCTTCATGAAGATTAGTGATTACTTTCATAACATCAATGTCAAAGTTTACTTTAATTTATGACTATGTGCCAAGAACAAGAATTTTGTTAGGTCAATATGGAAGAGATAAGAAAGCCTGTAGTAATATTTGCATTTTCTGGGCAGCTGAAAGCTGGAGAAGGAAAACTCATTTTCACTTGATAGCTCCAGAACAAATGGGGTAAAATATTCATAGCAGGATACTGAAAGAGAAAGAAAGAGAGAGAGATAACTTTGCACAAGCATTTAGTCGAGTTCGAACTGGGATACTGCCTACAGTGAAGTAAAGATTGATTTAGAAGTGAGCAGTGTTAAAACTGCAGATGTTTTACTGTGTTTTCAGCTCCCTGGATGGAACGGTTGTCCTCACATTTAATGAAGCCCATAGTGGACTAATCCGACAAGTCTTTATATATGAAAAAAAGCACTGTTTCAGCTCATTGTGAATTATGTTTTTGCTCCTTTTTTATGAGTAATTAATGTGCATGAGAGGGCTGGGTGACTTCTGCAACAGTTTTAGAGCAAGTGGTTCAGAATTTTACGATTAAACATTTTTGGCTTCGTGTCTCAAGCAAATAGGATACAAACGTGTTGGCTCAAAGACAGCACTGACCTGCATTGGCCAAAACATTGTCTTGACCTTATGTGTGTTATATCCATTTTTAACTGCAATTACTGTACCTAATTGGAAGCCACAAGCTCAAGATTCCAATAGTTTTGCCAATTAATTGACCAAAACAAACGACTGGTCGACCTACACTTGCAATCAGTATTTAGTATTGAATTAAAAAGCTGCAGAATTCCAGAAGAGCAACGTCATGATTCAGAGCTGCTGTGAAATGACAAAAGGTTATTAGGACAAACTTATTGTGTCTTGCAGTGTTCCAGGAAGATTAATGAAATGTTAATCAATTACAGAAATACGGTTATATTTAGTTTAAATAAGGGTTTGTTTTGTGCCAGCAGGATATTTACCCAATGAGCATATTGACGGTAATATTGAGTTTGGCTTCTTAACTGAGCAGATTTGTATGTGTGTGTTTGCTGGCAATAGAAGCTCCTTCCAACTAGATGATGACCACCTGAGCCTTGGCCATAACTGACACAGAGTGTCTGACTCCAACCAATTCACATAAAACTTTTCAGTTTATTAGAGAGATTTTAAAAGAACCAGGATGCCTGGACAAAATTTGGTGAAAGTAATGAAAGAGTTTTCACATCAAGATTATGATTGATTGGGCCTTTCATTTAGCTTTCAGATGGCACGGAGGTGTGTGCACTCTGCTGGTAGCTGAATTTAGGAGCCCTGCAGTTTAATAATACAACTCAAACTTTTCAACTGTGAGTTGAAGTAGACAGCCAACTGAAAATAATTTAAAGTTATTCTACTAAATCATTATCAAAGCTATAGCTGTCACCCCACGCTTTTTCAGAGTACTAACATTTCAATACTTGCTGATATAGAGTACTGATGTGAGTACTATAAGTGAATATCAGAGATAAAGTAAACATTAATCTTCTTAAAAGCCCATTGAATTTCACAGATTTTCCAAACTGCAAAGTTATTACAATAAGTGCAGAGAAAAATGTAGAAATCTGTCTATAACATCTTTGGTCTGATTTTAGATGATGTAATTCTGGCTGTATCCATCTTTTCAGAGAATTTTCAGGTGATGATAGAGAAGTCTGATAACAACTCTTCAGATCTGCCGCTATTACAGAAATTGTTTCATATGAAAGAATTTTTTTTTTCTGCCTCTTTCCTTTTTCCTTGAAGGCATAACATTTTAGAAAAAGCTCTAAGCCAGATATGGCATGCCAACCAAAATGGTAGAAAATGGACTCCAAGGAGAGCTGATTCTTCTACTGTGTCATCTTTGCATATTCTAAGTCTGCATGAGTTTAGGCTTTAAATAATACCCTCCACACAACAAAGTTTTAACACCTTCTCTTCTGCAAGTGCAGGGACACCTTCTGAGCCCTCCTCACCTTAATCTTTAAGCACTAAGAGCATTAACATAATTACATTGAAAGACACTAAGCATGATTAAAAAAAATATTAGATGGCCTTTTGACAAAGTGAAACACAGTTTATTGTTTTTCCATAAGGCGGATAGTTTAAAACAACCCATAATTACAGATACCTTCCATCATTACTAACAACTTGGTGCCTAACAAATAGGTTAAACCTACTGTTTTCTCCCTATTTTCTATCAAGAACAGTCTTTAAAGATTAAAAAGGATCTTCTAAAGTATGCATTAGTCAGTGTTAGCTATTCAGCAGAGGTACTAATGAAAGAGGAATGTCCTCCAGACCAAAGGACAGGTATGTCTAACACTATAACTGACTGTGAAAGAGAAATTCTTTCAGTGGGGGGCTAAGAAAAACCAATCATCATCCATCTGGCCTTAGAAAGTAAATAATCACACCATGTCAATACATTAGAGATGTGATGGAAAAAAGCAGGGAAATGTAATATGTTTGAGAAAATTTGTACAAATAACAGTGTATTGTGTTAAAGCAGTGCTTAGGTGGTGCCTGGAACTAGACCTTGTGGGTATGTTGACTCTTTGGTGCGATGACTTCAGAAACCACCAGCAGCCAAGCTTTTTTGTCCATTGAGTGCTCAAACAGCGACACAACACTCATCAGAGAGACAGCTAGATGATAATTCACTCTTCAGCTTCTCCATGACAGCGCTTTCCTTTAGAGGTAAGAAGAATAAGAGTCATGGCTGACCATGACATGGAAAACATCCATCCATTATCTACCGCTTATCCGGGGTCGGGTCGCGGGGGCAGCAGCCTGAGCAAGGAAGACTTCCCTCTCCCCAGCCACATCAGCCAGCTCAT
>JAVQJG010104770.1:0-38821 GCA_036024015.1 Craterocephalus amniculus | reverse complement strand
CAGTCAAGGACTGGCGTAATGTAAAATGCTTCTGGGGACAGCGTCTGGGGGGCGTGTCCCATAGTGAGATACCTCACTCATGTTTCAGAGAACCGGGGTTAATTTCTTAACCTAAAGTTTTCATTCACAGTTCAGCTCTTTTTCCCCCTTCTAGAGCTTTACTCTCCAACTGCCGACCCATATAGTGTGCCCACAATCCCCACACTTTCACACCTGTTTTATACAGCCAGCTTCGGCCGAGTCCTCAGTCTCTGATCCAGCCTCTCTGGGCCTCATGACACAAAATCCCCATATGGTGCAAGGCAATAAGCATTTAGCGCCCCCTTCCCAAAACCCACTTTTGTTGTCGGCAGCACTATGCCCGATTGAAATACCCACTGTGAGAACCCTTCTGGATTTGCTGCAGTGCCTTGCTCA
Organism: Craterocephalus amniculus; assembly: GCA_036024015.1. Taxonomy (NCBI): domain Eukaryota; kingdom Metazoa; phylum Chordata; class Actinopteri; order Atheriniformes; family Atherinidae; genus Craterocephalus; species Craterocephalus amniculus. The sequence continues at coordinate 38,404 of JAVQJG010104770.1, read as the reverse complement.
TAGTTTTCATTTATATCTAAGTTGGAGAGCACAGGCTTGGCACTACATCTTCAGTGTATTTTTTTAAATTATTGGCTGTTAAAACACAATCAAACATAAATGGTGGACGCTGCAAGCTGTGTGTGGATAAGCTGTATCCCACAGGACTTCACAGCATGTAGCTGCTGTCAAACTGTGCAAAGGCCATTTCAGATAATTCCAAATTTAAAGTTAAAGCTTTGAAAGTAAGAATTAATACTATTTAACCTGATCATGACAACACTTATGTTATGATTTATCACTCTAAAAAACAGCTTTCAGTCATTGCTGTCCTCTGTCCTCACATTTGCAGTTTATATAAACAAATTTTCACATTTTGCTGCTAAATTGCATCATTTCCAGGAGCTAAGTTGTCCTTCTTATTTTTTTTTTTCCAACTTTTCCCGTTTCTGCCCTCAGGCTATTCTCCGACCATCAAGGGTCAGCTGCTTCATGTGGACACCACCAGCAGCATGCAGTATAGGACTCTTCTGGAGGCTGAGATGCTGGCTGTGAGTAGTAGCCAGATGAAGAGGAAGACATTTTGAAGACTGATAAAAGTTGTCTCTTTTCTCTTTGAGCAAATGCAGCATGCTCCTGAATGTAAATGTCTGTCCTGCCTTTTGTTTTTCTCCCTTTTAGTTCCATGTGATAGCAAGCTACCCCCGTGTGTGGAACATGCCGCAGTCCTGGCAGTGTGAGATTGAGGTGTACAAAGCCACCTATCACTTCATTTACGCCCAGAAAAACTTCTTTACTGGTGAGTGAAACAAAACAATTAAGGGGAATGACATCCTTTCTTTAGTACAGTGTTCATTATTTCCTTATGAGTTCCACTTAGTAATATACAGCATTTTAAGTTTTAAATGTGGGGTATCTAAAAGAACTGCTGTTTGTTTCAACACTATAGATTTGATTAAGGACTGGGCAAGTGATAGCGCCCCTGATATCTACTCCTTTGTGCCGTATTCGTGGAAGTTCAAGATCCTTTTCCACCAGTTTGAGATGATCTGGGCGGCAAACCAACACAACTGGATTGACTGTTCCACCAAGCAGCAAGAGAATGGTAATACTGCATCAAATATCCACACAAACAGTAAATGTTCTACAGAATACTGAGCTTAAGCTGATTTAAAAACAACCCATATTATTTTCCTGTACGTATTAACATATCTACACGTTTAGCAACAAAATAGTTTTCCCCATGCTTTTAGGATAATTCATAATTTGTATAATTTTCGTATTACGTTTCTTATTATTTTTATTTTAAATGGGATTTTTTTGTTTTAATTTTTTTAACTCTTTTTTTATTTTTATTTTTATTTTATAAAAGTTTTAACCAAATGTACCCCTCAATGTTGTGTGCAAACTACTTTTAAGGGACCAGGCTTTGCTCATTCATGTGGAACAGAAAAGTTTAAATAGTGTATCTGTTTTTTAAATCTTTTCACTATGATATAAGGAATCTTAATTATGGAAAGTAGAATTAGATAGAAAAAAAATCTCTTGCTGTTTGAAATAAGACTAATGGTGTAGCTTTATATTCTTTCTATGTTAAATGTCTTCTTCTGCATGTGTTGAGTTTTAGCTTGGATAAAGGAAAAAGAGAGAAAAAAAATCCAAATGCTGCCATGAAATCAATCAATGCTTTAATGCCTCTTTAACTCTGAGAGCTAGTGTACATGACAGGATACTTTAATTCTATCAAGTGATATATTGTACGGTGTACTGTATGTATGCTGCTTTATCCTCAGACAGGCAGACTAATCAATTGCATTATTGATTGTCCATAGTGTACCTGGCAGCCTGTGGCGAGACGCTCAATATTGACTTCACTCTGCCTTTCAATGAGTTTGTTCCAACCACCTGCCATACCCGCTTCAGCCTGAGGGTAAGACCGGCCTTAAGAGGATTTGTTTTGTTCCAAAAATAGAAAAAAAGTGTTGATTTTTAATTAGTTTTTCCTGTTTGGGGGATACAGCTGAAGAGGTGTGACTGCTCTCACTGAATTTTTCATACTGCTTTAACACCTTTTCTTTCTGTGTGTATGTGTGTTCAGATGCAGCTGTTTTTGCCATGCACCCACAACGATTAGCACTTTGTAACCATCTCTGAATATCTGGGGGTTCATTGGTGTTTGTGATTCTTTTCCTCCTTAGGCAGAAGACACAGACATGCGACTGTCACTGCCAGAGTGCCACCCGAGCCGCTACCCCCTCCTCACCCTGGCCAAAGACTATCAGAACGTCAAGCTGCCCCCAGACATGTTCATGTCAGGGGAGAGTCACGGAGCTCCCCCTCCAAAACCCAAGTCCCGCTGGAGGAACATCACCCACGCAGAGTGAGATAAACCTTCAAGTTATTTCTTTCTTTTTCTGGGCAAAATGTGTGTGTGTGTGCGTGTGTGTGTGGGTGTGTGTTTGCGTGTGTGTGTGTTGGGAAAGAGCAGGATGACTCATCGTTATAACACACATCACTGCTGAAGTAGAAAAGAAATGTCGCTAGGGAGCGTGTGGCTATTTGGACAGTACAAAGCTTCAGTTTGCTGCCTCTGTTGGCTGTGCAGCAGTCAGATTGGATCAACAAGTTTTAAGTGTGTTTAATACATCAATGGGTTCTGTTAAGTTACTGTGGTATTTTTAATACTTTATTACGTTTATTACGTTAGTAATTGCTGCATTTCTTGCAAATGCTTCCAAATGTAATTTTTCTTTCTTGTGTTTGACATTTTCCCTTACAATTTGTAGCAGATCCTTTCATATTCAGAGATATTTTAGGATGTCATGCATTGACATATTTAAGATGTATAGGCAGGTGAACAGGTTCTGTAATGATGGGAGCTTTGGGTTGTATTTTGTCATGTTTCCTTTTTAATAGCGTTGTTTTAGGTCTGCCTTGGATGATTGTTCTGTTGCAGAAGCAAAGATCTCTTCCGCTTTTATATCAATGGCGACCCGCGGTTCAGGGATTTGCTGATTTTCATTTCCCACCTTTTTCCTGTTATCATCAAATTCCACTTATTTTGGGATGGATTCTGGCTTATAAAGATGTTTGGTTTTTTCCTTTTTACCTTCATAGTGAGAGCCCACACTAAGAAGTGCCCAGTAAACATTTTAGGCTAAGTTTGTTGATGATTTTGCTGAAAACTATCAAATTTTCATGCGCATATCGGTTTGTTTAGCTGTTAAAGCACCACTCCGTAACTTTCTGACTACAAAACATTGTGCGTCTAAATCATTTTGATGGCGCAGCGACATCCATCATATTCCATTTCTGGAGCTGTTGTTGCCCTGTACCATCCTGAGGTGGGGGCATCACGCTACAGCTGCATATTGCTTTACTGCAAATGCAGTATGATAGGAATGACTAGTTAGAGAAGTAAGAGAAGAGACAAGATGCAAGAATTTTGCCAAATTGGGGTTCAGAATTGAAGTTTGAATGTAGTCTGTAAAATCTTGAAACAAGATCAACAAGAACACATTTTAGATAATCTGGTGGAGCTTCAACAATTTTTTCCTTAAAAAAGAATTAAAGCAAACACAAACAAAGTTGAAAGTTTTTAACCATCACTAAATGCAAGTAATGCTTGATTTGGTAAAAAGGATCCAGCTTAGAAACTACTAGATTATTTTACATCCAACATTAAGCCGAACTTTAGGATGATTATTAATGAACCTTCACACAGTCTCTGTTTGTGTAGTGGGGTGAGTTGAGAGTTTTATTGTCAAAAATGTTTTTAATTATCATCAGCTTACAGTTACAGCTTAAGTTTTACAACCTTACCAGTTTTTTAAGAAAGATCTTCCAAGTCATTCCCCCAGTATTTTAGGTGTGAGAAATAACACAATTGCATTAGTATTTGAAGAAAGATACATTTTCTAACAACAGGCGCTGCTTTTCTTCCCTCTTATGTAACAACATAACAGACTGTGGTGACCTTTTTCCCATGAGATTAGGCTAATAAGATCTCAGCACTCCTTAAAGCTATTGCAATCAAGAAATCTGTGATGATGACGAATTGCCACACTGATAATTGCAATTAGTGTTTTATTAATCTTTTTCTTTTCATGTAATCATACCTTTAATTCTAGGTAAGTAGTATGGGATCCTTTGCCACTTTTCTCCAGAAATTGACAAAGGTCAGGGTTTATGAGGCTTTTAATAATTTAGCTTAAATTGAAATTGTTCTCATAGTGATAATTTGATGTTCAATTATTATCAGAAGAGGAGGCAGAAAGAGGTGGAAAAAACTGCAATATTTGTAGAGTTTATCCAGCTCTCTCTTTACATCTTAATCGTATTACTGCAGTATCAGCACCCCTGTGAGGATCCCTGTAAATTGACAGGAATTCATTGTAAATGCAGTGCATTATGATTCAACATAAAAACGATTTATTATGTAGAAACCCCGGAGCTTGAAAATCCTGATGTGAGAGACCCTCTTACCTCCTGGTAGGTGAGGATCGAATACCTCGTGGAGCAGCGCGCTCTGTGCTGTGGAGAAATTAGGTGTGACCTATTTGCTGTCTGTTGGCTCTACTGAATTTCCTCCATTTTGAACGGGCCATAAAGCAAATGATGAGGCGGAAAACCCACTTGAAATTATGATACACCATTATGACTGTGTGCTGAGCGTGCGTCTTCCTCACTTTTACATCAGAGCTGGCTGGTTGGATTGCTGGAACGTGCCAAACTTCCTGCTCATCATCGACTACACCTGGCATCCCATTTATCCCCAGAAGGCTGATGAGCAACTCAAGCAGTCATGTGAGCTCATCCTTTTATTCCTCCTGTCAACTATAAATACTTTGAAAGAAATTGAAGCTCACTGCTTTGTCTTCTTACCTGTGTTTTTTAACACGACAGTGTCTGAAATGGAGGAGTCCATGCTGTCGGCTTTGCGGCCCCCAGAGCACGCCTCGGCACCCCACACCGCCCCGCCTCGCTACACCTCTACATCTGCTTCAGCTGCCAACAGCCGGGCTCACACTGACCCCTCTGAGCTCCCACCTGACAGACTTCATGTGGAGATGGAAATGTCCCCAGATTCCCAAATCCTTCTTTACGGGCCTTTGCTCAGAGCTCTGATCTCCATCAAGGTGCAGAAATACTTTCAGGAAGAATATTCAAAAGTTTGCAGCCTACCCACAAGGTTTCCTAACCCACTTCCCCATTTTTCCCACCAGGAAAATTATTTCGGTGAGGATGACATGTACACAGACTTTGAGGAGGCGGTGTCCAGCCCGGTGTTGTCTACATCAACCTACTCAGGCCTTGGCTGGTCTCCCCTCGGGATGGAAGACGGTGAGAAAGAGAACTCAAACATCCATCCCCTAGACCTGCGACCCTGGGACATCACGGTGCTCATTAACCTCTACAAAGTCCACGGCCGGCTGCCGATAGTAAGACATATTTTTCTGGATATGAATATGTGATTTTAGTAATAAACAAAGCTGATATTTTTGCGGTGGTCTCCACATTTTTCTCAGAGCTGTATATTTACTACAGTAACTGACTCTTTCTCTGTGGCCCCCAGCACTGCAGCAGTGAAGGTCCTGAGGGTCCGTCTGGCTTCTTGGAGAGGCTGTGCTTTGAAATGAAAAAGGGTTACAAAGAAACCAAGCTTCAGATGCTCCTGTCTCCCATGCACATCTTCATCAGTGACAACTACCAGGTAGCATACCTGATGGGGCTCAGCTTGGCACCATACTATCTAATATTACTTAAATGTATATTTAATTTAATCTGATCTTTTTTTCTATATAAAGAAAAAATATCATTTTATTTCCTGTTTATGACATCAATGACAACCTTTTCAATCACCTGGACATGTTGGTGTCTGTTGTACTCTATGCTGGTAAAGCACTGACAAGTCGGTGTAAAACGATGAATAATACATGCTGTGTGGACTAGATCAACAGACTCGCCAATAAGTACATAAACAATTGCTGTTAAATCTTAAAGCTTGAATGGTGACTCAGACCCAAGAAAACAACCTGAACAAAACGGCAGTAAATTTGCATATTGATAAAAATGCTGGCAGCAGCCGAATTTTAAAAAAAGCAAAACCCACAATTTTTTATTTTACTGATGAGATGAATTTCATTTGATTTTGAGTAAATAACTTTCCTTAATCCCTGACAGAGAATGTGCACATTCTCCATTCCTTTCCTCCAGCTGGATAATAAGATATTAGAGAAAAAATCAAAGCTTGTGCTTGAGGAAAATTCTTTTTTAACCATAATCACAGTTTCTTCATGAGGGTTTTGTGGTCCCTGCTTTTAGCGTCCCACCATGGATGGAGTGTTGAGGGATGGACACCTGAGTCTGTCTGGTCTTCAGATGAGGGCGCACGCCATGTTCTCCGCTCAGGGCCTTCCTCTTGGTAGTGACACACTGGAGTACGCCTGGCTCATTGACATGCAGGCTGGGGGGCTCACCGGCAGGGTCACTGTACCTCAGGTTTGTGGATGCCTGTTTTTTTTATTTGTTTAATTGCTGGAGTTGTAAGAGTTATTTGAAAAATCTGATCTGGTTCAGATCATGATTTTAGTACATTTTGATGTCAGATGTTTGTAATATTTTGTATATTCTCACTTTATCTTGTTGATTATTGTGTAGAATATTTTCTTAAAAATGTTAATGAAATTGCATTTGTGTCTATAAGGTGGCCAGCATGATCGAATGGGGCGAGTCTTTCCTTTTTCACGTTTTTTCTCGAGAGTTCCAGCTCGAACAACCCAAACCTTCTGTCATCTGCCAGCATGGCGTCGATCGCCGCATCTGTGATGCCAAGGTACTCTCTGGCAATAAACCATGAAATGCTGCATTTCTACACTCAATTTGACTTTCTCCGATGTAGCCGTCAGGCTTTGGTTTGAACTATTTTGTGGGTATGTGTCTGCATCTCACTCTGGAAACCGCTAAATTAGATCATTATGACCAGAGGCTATTTATGTGGGATTTGAATGTTGGTCAGATCTGTCCTGTGTGGAATGAAAGGTTGAGCTGAGATCAGATACTAAACTGAAAACTCTGCTCTAATGAAGCATGACTCAGAAAGGACACTCTTTCCCACCAGTTTGAGAAATAAGAATAGTCTCCAACACATGTATTCCTACATATACAGCAGATATACATAGCTGACATACACAGCACAATGAAATTTTCATTAATCTTAAGAGGAACAAGTCTTCTTCTCTGGACGTCTGCCTCGAAGGTGGAAACTAACAAGGATATTTTTAAAAGCCCTACCTGAGAGCCCTCATTAGTGTCTGACAGCTTAGCAGCTGTGGCCACGGGCGCTGTAGCGTTAGAAAAAATAAAGCGAAGCCTGCGACTAAACAGGAGCTGCCCCCCGAGCATTGCTGAAAAGTTTCTAAACACTGCTCGTCTTTCAGATGAGCTGCCTGCCAGGTCACTGTCGCACATCAGAGGAGCTGAAGTACACCATGACACGGCTGGCCATGGATGGAGTCGACCTCTTCATCGTGGAACATGGCTGTGCTGCTAATGTCAAGGTAGCGAGCGTTTGTAAAATGTGAAAGGATACTTGATTTATCAAAGTTTGACGTATATTTGCAGATATTTAGTTTTTTACAAGTTTACTACCCCCCTCTGCAGACGGGTATTATCCGTGTAGCCAACTGTAACCTGCACAACCAGGCGGTGGGAGAGGGCATCAGCGCCGTGGTGCAGGACGTAAACATCCGTCAGTATATAGAGCAGCAGCAGCAACACAGCGAGGCGGCCAGACTGCTGCTGGCCGGGCAAGGTCAAGGTCCGGGTCAGCCGCTGGGTCTCAGCCAGCCCCCTCTGCTGCGGCGTTCTGTCTGGCTGGAGGCGGGTTCAGTCAACCTGAACCTCATCACAGCAGATATCGCCCTGGCTGCTGACCACCCAGCCAAATGTGAAGTCCAGAGGCATTTTTTGGAACTGCATGATGCTCAGACCAAAAGGTAAAATAAACAAATAAACGCAGACAACTTTTTAGAATTCTGATGTTTGTTTTTTGATTGCTTTGATTTTCAATTTCATCTCTTACTTTGAAATTGTAGCTCAGATGAGTTAAATAAGGGAGACAGGCGATAGTCAAAACACTTTTCAGAGAAATGTAAATGTAGAAAGTTGTGTTCAGATAGGAGCTGACTCACTCTTGGAATCACACGCACGTCTGTAGAGTGAGTCACTGATGCAGTGTGTACAGTCCATTAAGTGCTGCAGATATTTGAAGCAAATTGAGGCGATTCCTTTCCTGGAATTTCCAATCATCTTGCTTATGGTACAGAATAAGAACCAGTAACTGCAAATGGAAAGGATGCTTCTTATTGCTTTTGTTTAATGTGAGATGAAAGAAGAGGTGAAATGTTTATAGTTATGACTCTTGTGCCAAGTACAGTGACGAACTCAGTCTGGAAACTGAGCAGAGCTAAGTGAATGGTTCTCAGATGATACTTAAGGATGTTATAGTGTCTCTTTTTGCAGAAACCCCGACCTTTAAACTAATATTAGTTCCCTGTGTTCCCTGTGTCTCCCCTTTGCAGACTTTGGTTCCTGTGGCCTGAAGAGGCCAGCATCCGCAACAAGCGAAGCAGGAACCGGTGCGGCTGCCTCGGAGGCTGCAGGTTCTTTGGAGGCACAAACATGGGCTTGGACTTCTTCAAGCTGGAGGAGCTGACAACCTCCTCCTCATCCGCATTCTCCTCTTCCAGCACTGAGTCAGACATGTGCTATGGCCAATCATTGCTGCAGCCTGGGGAGTGGATCATTACAAAGGAAACTCCAAAAGTTGATGGTATGAATTTACTTAGATTCTCCCTTCATTCCCTGAAAGTTTTTTTTTTTGTTTTGGTATGACCATAGGCCACATAAAGAATCAACAATGTTAAAATTTAATTAATACAACAACAAATAAAGGATTATTGAGACTGATGATTACCTGCTCACAATTATTCCAGAGTTTATGCTTCAAAACTATCACAAAAATCAACTAAAGAACAGAAAGAGGCTTTTGATAAATTTTATTTTGTGAAGTAACAGGACAGTTATACTCTTAGAATCCTATAAAACAATGCAAGCCTTATGGGGGCCAGATCTTGAGTATTTAATCAAAGCTTTAATTGCTATTTTCATGAAATTAATCTGAAGCAAGAGTTGAAAACATTTAGAAAAGACCATAATCCGTTCCGTCTGTTGTTTCCATATCAGGGAAGGTCGTCGGACTGAAAACAGAGACTCATTCTCCTTGTTTGCCTCCTGAGCTGCCTGAGAGGCGAGCTCAGCAACTCATGAGCCTCCAGGTGCCCCAGCGCTCCCACAGCTCTGCCTCTTCCTCAGAAGAAAACAGCTCTTCCAGTGCAGCCTTACCCCTTCTGGCTGGAGAGAGAGACTCCCCCTCACCCAGCCATGAGGACCGCATGTTCCCTATGAATGGAAAGAGCCCCGCTGAGTGAGTAATGAGTACTTCCATCATGATAAATAATCAGAACACATTAAGGATTTTCAGCCAGGTCATAGTTACTTACTACTTGATTATAAACTCCTGATTTTAGTGTCGACACACCCTGCACTGATTTCTGAGTCTTACATTTGCTCTTTGTACCTTGCAGCACTCTGGGGGAGGTACCTGAGGTCTCTCCGGTCTCCCCGAACAGCTCCCAGGATCGCTCCTCAGTGCGCTCACCCCTCTGCTCCCCTCTTAAACGCCAGTCATCCGTTCACTCCGGTCGACTGGGCAGCACCAAAAGCCTATCGGCTGCCGTTTTCACTGAAAAACCCCCTCCGGTGCTCTCTGGAGGCGTGCAGTTCAGCGGCGAGGTTTCCCGCAGCGACGAGAACGTCCTGGATTCTCCCCGCCAGCGGAGGAGCTATGGCTCCTTTCCCTTCACCCCTTCGGCAGACTCAAACACTTTCCGTCAGTACCGCTCAGCCGACTCTAGCATGTCGGTGGCCGACAGCGAGGCCTACTTCTCTGCCACCGAAGACTTTGAGCCCATCAGCAGCGCAGACGAGGGTCCGGGGACGTACCCAGGCCGCAAGAAGAAGAGGAGGCAGCAGATGCAACAGCCGCAGCAGCCTCAGTATCACATGGAGAACTACAGGTCAGATATTTTAGAAAGCAGATTATTTCGCATCAGCAAGGCTTAGAAAAGTTTTCAGAGTAAGAAGTTCTAAGAGGAAACTAAGATGGTATTTAAGGGATAGTATTTCGAGACAGCCCACACCAACATCAAAAGAGTCTTCTTATTTTTCATCTGTAAGCGCAGATGAATTAATGATCTGTCAAGCAAAATTAATGATCTGTCAGAGTCTGACCTTGCCAGATTTCCCAAAGTGTTGCCCCTTAGATATAAAATTAAGGAACCATTCTGAAGAATGAATTATTTATGTGTTAAGATTGTGATGAGCGCAGAAATTGGTGTCATCAAATTTTAAATCCCAATTTTACTGCGTTGCATTACTGCAGTTAAATGACTTTTGAGAGGAGGAGTAAACGATTTGTTTTGAGCTCAGATGCCAGAGGTTGAAGCAATACAGCAAAAAGCTTTTAGAAGGTCTTCAACACAGAAGGAAAGGAAATAACGGAAAATGATCGGCTGCATCAGTAGTTGTATAACACGTTGATGGAACACTGCGCTCGGCAAATCACGTATTTCATTGTCAAGAATAACTTTCTCCGAGGCTAAAAGCATTACAGCTTTAATTCATTTCTTTGATTGGATCATACATGCATGCACGGACGTGATGTACAGGGGTTAAAACAAATGAAATGTTTGATCCGAGGGGTGCCACTTACTGCTAGAATGTTTGGAAAATTGGATTCCGCTCTAGACATACAGCTACATTGTCATTTTTCCGTCAGCATAAATTGTTCTTGCATTGATTTTGGCATGTTCTTTGATTGATACAGCCTGAACCAAAACAAATAATCAATTTAGCCTGATTAACAAAGTTTCATATGGCAACCATGAGGCTGACGTCAGGAGAATAAAACTCCAGGCAAGCAGGTTTATTTGTGCGTCACATTGTATGTACAAAACAACCCAGAGGGCTTCACATGAATATCACTGCTTTAATCTTCAAAAAGTATATTTTTAGTTTTCTTCTTTTAACTGAGGTCAATTCTGACACATTCAATCTTTAAATTGGGTATAGTCTTCTGGTGTGATGGTTATGTAAATTTATGGTAACATATTTCGCTGTAAAGATGATATCATCAACCTTTTGTATTGCTGCTAAATTAAAAAAAAAGAAGTTAAAATAAGAAAACCGAAGGGACTCTAATGAAAATAGGCTCTATAATGACATGGAAGACCTTTTCCCTCGGCTGGAAATGCATTGGTTTACTATGTATTTGTTCTAAATGTAAAATAATTCATTTGCTGCCTTTTTTTTATAGCCGGAGTTCCATCTACCACAGTGTTGAAGGCCCTCTCACCTACGTTCTTAATGGAGAGCTGATCACCGAACCCCGTCCTTTGCCGCCACCCCCAATGCTCCCCCCACTGCCACCCCATCCGTTACCGAGCCACACATCACAGGCATCCTTTGTCTCGGCTCTGGCCATGGAGGAGGAGAGCTCGGTGGAAACAGAAAAGACGGCCGAACCGGGTCCCGTAACTCGACAGCCCCACGTCATGGCATGCTACCAGAGCTACCTGGCCCACTATCAGGTACTGTCACGAATCTCTGACCACATTTTTACTGGTGACTAATGAAACCTATTAAGTTTGTGCAATATGTCTGGAATTTTTTCACTTTATTTCTACATCACTTGTGCCAGGTCTCAAATTGGTCAGTCAAGCAGCCGACCAATAAACGGACCTCAAAGTCTTCTTTGCATCGGCCTCTTGATCTGGACACGCCTACCAGTGAGGAGAGCTCTGCCGCCTTTGACCAGCTCTCCGTCCCCAGCTTCAAGGTGTCTGACTTTAGCTTTACAGTATTTGTTCTGCTTGCAACTAGGTTTATAGCTCACTTATCATGTAAATCTTACCTTAATATACACTGTAATAATGTTAGAGGTTAAATTATTTGAACTACACCAATCTTATTTACTTCTGCGTTGCAGGTAATAAAGCAGGGCCTCTCTGCCAGCTCTCTCCTAGATAGAGGAGTCCAACTGATGGGAGAAAACAACAGGTATTAAAGCCACATAAAAATGGAATTCAAGGCATCAAACTGAATCAACTTTTAAAAATTCATTGCCATGACTCTTTAAAACCAAAAATAGAAAGAAAACGAAGAAAATTTAATATGTTCATACTAGGGATGCACCGACATGAAAATGTGCGGCCGAAGCCAAATAACATTAAAATGCTTAGAGGAATGCTGAATATTGAATGTGGTTCACTTTTTCCACTATTTTTTTTAAATATTGCATTAGCCTAGAATACATTTGTAGACATTTTTCAATCAAAGTAAGTATTTATTAAGTATATTCTGGCATTTTTAAATATTATAGCAGCCTTTGCTTTTCAAAAAAGCAGAAAGTTTTTCATTGACCTCAGGCCTTCAAACAAAACATGCATTGAAAGACATCCGACACTTTGAAAAATCGGCAGAATATACACGGTGGCCGAATATTCGGTGCACCCCTAGTTTACATAGAAATGTTGGAATATTGCAACATTGGGCCTTGATAGAACAGAATTTCTGTATTTACATTCACTCTGTCAGAACAAATGCATAACTAAGGCTTTATTTGCAATGAGGAATGCCTACTAAGTGCTATAGTATATTATAATAAATTATCACAGTCATACTTTTTATGAATCATAATATTTTATGTTAACACAAAATTAATACTTCACTTTTAGCCCACTACTTGAAATCCCATGTGTGAGGGTTGCCTTATGTTGTGTGCTTCTGAATTCTCTTAAATTGAATCACCATTTCATAATATACATACATGTTAGAGGAAACCACTTACATTCCCAGAGTCCAGAATATTATATCATAAATACACATACAAAAGAGGGAGGGGGTACTTGATTGGGATGGATGTAATCTGCTCAGTATCTTCTTTGTCCACATGCAGAAAACAAACACACCTTCTGGAAACTAGTTCCTGACATACGGAACATTCGGAATATTCATTCTGCTGACAATAAATCCTAAATGTTTCATCTCCCTTTGACATAAATATTTGATCTTATTACACTTGTAACAATTAGATAATTGTCAGACATATTTTAGCTGTTAGTGTATTAAGGAAATACTTCTCTTACAAAACATTTTATGTTTAAAACGTTGGGAAACCAAAAGTTACTTCATTTCCCTTCATGCAGCCGTGTTTAACAACAACAAAAAAAAGTTGTCACACTTTTAGATTAATCATGGAATTTTGCCACTAACAATGCAATTAATCACAGAAAACTATCCAACAAACTGCATTTGTATCTTTTCACATTTACCATCCAGTGACATTGTGAGACTGCAAATAGGAGCTTGTGGTTATGTAAATGTGTTGTTTTAAAAATAATAAAAAATCACTCCATTCATTCATTCATTCATTCATTCATTCATTCATCATTTTTGGGACAGCGCAAAGTGATTTTACTACAGTGTACCTTACATCATCTTCAGATAAGCAAGCTCTCCTGGGTTTTTGACATGATTGTCTGGTCTCTCCTCCATAGCACACCTTACACTCCCTTGGATAAAAGAGCCATGGAGAACACGGATGAGGACACGACCACAGATGATTGGACTCTGGAGCAGCCTTTGGCCCAGACCAGGACCACAGCCATTGTGGAGGTTAAAGGGGCAATCAATGTGGTGCTCACACCTCTTGTGGCTGAATCCCTGGACAGGTAGCAACCAGCTTTTTCAAGTGTTTTTATGTGTCCTGACATCTCCTCTAGCATTTGTCACACTGCTTTTTCATAGTTTGGGTTATTTTTAGCCCAAGGATAAGATTTGAACTTAAGCCAATTTAATCCCTATGCACACAGCAACTTGGATATAAAATTCTGCTGACAGTGCTTCAAGGTCTGATCTCATTGATGATGGTCTAGTGGGGGGGGGGGTCTTAAATTTGTCAGTGATCATCAGCATCTGGTTGGAAGTGTTATTAAATTATCTTGACTTGTGCTATTCGCAATAAAAGTTAAAAGACTTAAACAGTGGCAGATATCCAAGTTATGACCCGTTATAAGCGGATGAATATAATTTTATCTATGTGTGAGTCTTTTTATTTTTTATAAGAGATGGGAATTTAAATCTCAGTATCGTGTTGTTCGTTTTTTAACTCTCCTATCAAGTCTTAATCTATTTTCCTGATGACAAGTGTCCATAAATGCCTTCTCTGAAATACAAAACTGATTCAAACTTTGAATATGGTGTCTTTGTCAACTGCATTTACAAAATATGAATAAATTACAATAGAATATGAACTTTAAATTGAGTGTTTTAAGTAAGCACTGCATAACTTTCTGAATATAAAACCCAGCTATCAACCACCCACTTTATGGCAGCATTTTGCTTTATGGTGCTACGTCACACCCTAGCAACTGGATATCAATGCAGAAAAGAAGAGAAAACAGAGATAAAACAAGTGTTAACATCAGGCTGACTTTTATCGGCTGAAAAGAGCTCAGAGAATAGAAAAGATAGATGCTTAATTAAAAAGTGCTCAGGACTGTTTCTGTGAAAATTAGCCAAAGTGGGGCTTTAGAAAATTGAATAAACCATCTTGGAAAACTATTAATTTTTACACCAGAAAAAAAATAAGTTATGCAACCTTGAGGAAATTCAGGTCTAACACTGTTTGGCAAACGGTTCAAGTCTTTAAACTCAGTGTTCAATCTTTCTACTCATCTCTATACCAGTGCAGCAAGCTTCATCTGACTAGTCAGTGGCTTGTGAAATTACGTTAGCTGTCTCAACAGTCTCTGAGTCAACATCTGCGATGAAGGAAATTATGTTTTCATTCAGGCTTTGTTAGTTGAAGGTGCTGATTTTGTTTTTGCAGCACAATATGTTTATCATCATGATTTCTTTTGTGGGTACACAGGGGCAGGCTTACACATATGCAGAGTCAAATAAACATGCTTGCATTCTGCTTTGTGTTTGCTTCTTCCTGTCCCTGCATATATAGAGTACATTAACAAAGCCACCCTCATTCATATTTCTTTTTTTCTTTTTATCACATAATAATGCAAGTCGGAAATTTAATTTTATAAAGCAGCCCGTGAGATTATATATCAACATGAGGAACATATAGGAACAGTGTGCAGCTACTAATCTGTCCTAAAGAAAAAACAAAAGTCACATATGCTTTGATTTTAGCTATACTTGTATGTGCAATGATACCACAGAGAGAGAAATCTGGTCAAGCTCTTCAAAGGTGCTAGTTGCAGGCATAGAGAAGGGCTCATGGCTCATGCTGTGGGCGATAGATCTCACTCTGCTGGGGAAGAAAGGCACAGAGTTTGCCACATTGACAGCATCAGTCTTTTTGCACTGCAGCATGACAAGTTGTGAATTAGTATGTATTACATTTGTGGGGTGCTCCTCATGCATGACATTGCTTATTAGACTACACTGGTGGAAAATGCCAGCTTCAATAAAGGAAACTCAAAGGAGCATGATTTTGATGTTTTGGAAAAACTGCAAACAGATCTCAGTTTCCAACTCTACGTTATATATGTATTCAACAGCATGTTTAGTATATGAAAAAGAAATGCAATTTTCTTCATAAAAAGCACAGTCTCTCCTCCTGTGTGCCCCGTAATTCCTGCCAGTGTTCCCAGTTTACCTCCATTAAACAAGCCAAGTTCTTCAGCTACAGTTCTTTGCAAGTTCAACATTCACATTACTGAGATTTCCCCGAGAAAGTAATCTCTACAAGCAACATGTTAAGTTGGTTTTAGACTGAGACTCAAAGACATGTTGTGAATTCTTAGGGGATAAAAAAGATCAGATCTGTAACAAAATAGATAAAAATATACATTTGTGCATGCATTCCGTTTCAGGTACATCGAGTCCATGGGCCACTTTGCCAGTATCCGTCATCCAGCAGCCATTCTGGACGACCTGCACGGCAAAGTTCTGAATGAAGCCTATCAGATCAGCAAGTCAACAGTCACTGAGTCTGTACGTATAAAACTTCACAGAATAGAGCATCATACACCAAGATAATTTGTTTGTAAATAAGATCTTTTCAGATTCAATCACATCAACTTTAGTTGTACAGTGAACTGAAGCTCAGTTAATTGCCCATTGATTGATGTATGTCTCAATGTTTTGGATCCTCACAGAGCCAAACAGGCAAGCAGGAGCACAAGCTGTCTAAGACGGAGGGCACGACCCCTGGCTCACTCAACATCTCCCAGGGACAGACAGAGCTGTCCATCAAACCGGATAATGTGAAAATCAAGGGCCTTCAAGCCAACGTCTCAATTCCCAAGGTCAGACCCGTGACCCAGAATAATGATAGGCCAACAGTGTTCTCAGGTTTAGCTCTGACCAGCTGAGGTTCATGAGGAAGCAGAAACCAGTCATTTGGATTCTTTAAACACACTTCTTAATGTGGCTAATGTCAGATTGTCCTAAATACAGGAATCTGTCCCTTATAGTCATCCTCGTGATATAATTAATCATTTTAAACATGTCCTTCCAACATAGTCATTATTGATTTGCTGTCTTTTTTTTTGTCACTACTGCAGGTAAACCTCTGCCTCCTGCAGGCCTCTGTTGAGGAGGGGTCACCGTCTTGCTCCAGTAAGTGTGTCACGCATGTGTCTCTGGTGGCGCTGTGCTTTGATAGGATTGCCACCCAGTTCAGAATGAACAGGTAAGACCTCCTCAGCTCACTGTTTGCGGTTGTGTTGGGTAATGATCCCTGTTTGGAGTTGTACTGTAGGTGAACAATTTCTAAAGAGATGTCATCTTTGATCCAATTTAAAAGAGAAATGTTCAATCTTTTGTACTTTAAAACTAATGAACATTGCTAAAAAAGTGCCCAATGTCCACTATTAGTGAGCTAATAATTAAAAGAATGAAAATGTGACAGCAGATAAGTCCAGACATCCACATGAAGTTTCCTTCTTTTCCATTCAGGGGTATTGTAGAAGAGACTCCAAACACCACAGAACATGGCCGACCCTCAGTCATGTTGGAGAAGTATGCATCAGCCACTAAGATGCAGCCTCAGTCCTCTGGCTCATTACGCTCCAACGCCGGGATTGAGAAAGGCAAAGAGATCGCAGCAAAGCTCAATATCCACCGAATCCACAGCCAGCTGCGAGGCCTGGACTCTACAGGTCAGATCCTGCCTTTTAACTCTACAGCTTAAATTCATATGAAGTAAAAAGGTTTCTTTTGATCTGGTAAAATGGTAAAAGGTTTCATGAGGTCCTCTCTAACAGCTGTGTTTCTCCCTCTCCCTTTGCAGATATCGGCACCTGTGCTATCACAGCTATCCCTTTTGAGAAGTCCAAGGTGCTGTTTGGCCTGGAGGAAATGGAGGACTTTTCATTAGTTGATGAAACGGATGCCCAGGCCGCAGCGAGCGATTTGGGCCGTTCTGCCGCATCTCTTGAGAAATGGGGCTGGATCATGTTTGAGTGTGGCATAGAGAACCTTACCGTCAAAGGTAAACCATTTACCATCAGCGACCATGTCCGCATTTAGGACGAGGAATGTTTTCATTAAGGAGGCGAAGGCTTTCCTATATGTTTAGATCAGTGAATGTTTTCCACTCTGTTGCAGGGGGGCGACAGTCAGGAGCCATTCTTTACAATGCGTTTGGTGTGATGGGTCACTCCCATGCTGGAGGGAAGACTGGTATGTCCAAGTCAAACGGGTCAACTGGCTCTCAGACAGGAAGTGGCTACAGCACCGACATGTCTGATGACAACCTGCCACCCGATGCCGTCAGTCCTGCCTCAGATCCCAACGAGCACTCGGACTCCGACGACCAGGTGAGAAATGGAAAGATATCTGTGGTGCTGTACAGTAGCTGAAAATTCAACCCTCCCTGATATCTTGTGCTGTGCCTAATTGGCTTAAACCAGATTTTTCTTTATTTTTTCTAGCTGTTTTAGTGCTTCAGATTTGAGCTTTCAATCCTCTTCTTTTGCTAGGTTTTGCTTACATACTGCACTGTGCAAAGGTGTTGAGATTTGCTGCATAATTCTTCCTTGACAGATTCTCTTCTTGTGTTTCAAAAATTAGTGTTTTGTCTCAGAATTAAAATCATTCCTTGAGGAAAAACAAATATTCATTTTTTTGCTTTAAAGGTGAGCAAAAAAAACAAAAAACAGACTAAATACACAAGTGTGTCCCAACCTGGGGTTCCCTAAAGAGCACAGAGCCTTCGACTGTTCAAATCCAGTGTGAGTTAACTTGTTCATATAGAGACAAGTTCATATATTTTTTCCATTAATTTGGATGTATCATTCACATGAAACTAGTGTTGACAGGCTGAAAACACTTTACACCATTTCAGTAATGAGACATGTTTGAGAAATGTCACAGTGCAGATGACTCAGCCTTATTTTGGCAAACAAAAGAAATAAGGTAAGACTATAGTATGTTGGTAATTACCTCAACTTTGGTTTTATCAAAGGAAAAGAGTCTGCTAGAATACATCATTTATGGTGAGAGGCAGTTAATGGAACCATAAAACCAAACATGGTTTCAGCATGGGCTGGGCAGGGGGTCCACAACTTCTTGGTAGTTGCATGAAGGGTGTCCTTCGGGAAAATGGATGGGGAACCATTGATATTGCTCATTGTATGATGAAATAGTTGTGAAACTGGTGCCAATGAACAACAGAATGCAGAATAAGAACATGATTAAATAAGAACTAAACATGCAACTTTTTCATCGTTTTTTTTCCACGGCAGATGTGAGTAAAGCAACAAACACACAATGGTCATCTGGCATCAGCATTTAGAAAGAAACTTGATGACAGACAGGTGTTTCCAGATGTGTTGTCATTAGCTCAAAATGTCAAATGTAAATCTGAGAAAAGATGCATCCATCTGACTTCAAATGATGAGAACGAGCAGAGACCAGTGGGACAGTGGTACACCTGTTCATAGTTTTATTGTCTTGTCCAAGAAGTGTTGCATCTGCAGTCACCAGCAAAGTAAGCATTTTTTTTCTGTTGAATCCTGTCCCATTCTGCCTCTGCAGGACGAAGGAGTCGAATCTGACGACCTGAAGAAAGACCTCCCACTCATGCCTCCTCCACCTGATTCCAGCAGCATGAAGCTGACCATCAGAGAGATCTGGTTCAGTTTTGCTGCTCCCACTAATGTGCGCTCGCCTTCACAGGCCATATCCAGGTATGATATCACTGATCACTGAAATGTCTTTGGAGAAAATGTTCATACTGTTACAGTAAGTCTATGATTGATTGTAAAACTGTGCAAGTGAATCCGGCTTCCAATTTAAGCATAATAAGCTTAAAGTTAATGTTAAGTGGCCATGCAGCAATACAAAGTATGATGAAATGAAAACTACTCCATTAGTCCCAGAGAGAGATGAGTGATGAGAACAGTTGCAGATGTTGTCTGTCACTGTCACTCAGAACAACAGACTGATCAAAGAAGTGTTTGTATCCTGAATTTGAAGCTTTATTCTTACTCTGGTACAGCAGAGGATAATGCTGCAAAATAGTGTGTTGCTCAAAAAGCAGAGTAGAACAATATCCTTTTGTTTTATTGTGTGTTTAGACAGTTGAATCTGCTCAGCACAGCCACACCAGCCATCGGAGCATGGCTGGTTCCCATAGACCAGCTTAAATCTTCCCTCCGTAAACTGAACATGGAGTCCACACTGCGTGTGTGTGCTGTTATGGGCTGCATCATGACAGAAGCTCTCGAGGTGAGCAGTGCCTGTATTGGTAGAAATAAACATATTATTGCACATGAAGGATTATTTGCTTAAACTTTGTACAACATCTGCTACATTTTTGTGATTTATGCATTTTTAACTCATTCCTTAACAAGTTCGGTTGTTCCCAAACAGAAAAAGAGCATCCACATCCCGATTCGCAGCAAGTACAACCGCGTGACGAAACGAGCTCGTTACCTGCACGAAAATCCCTCTTGTATGCTTTGCAACATCCTCCACCGCTACCTGCAGCAAGCTGACTACTCTGTCATAGAAGAGGCCACCATGGTTGGTTACATGGTTGCAAAAACACAAATGCTGAGGGATGCTACTGCGTTGTCTTTGCTTGGCCTAATCAGATATTCCTTTTTCAGAATGATGGGGTCCCAGCCCTGGTGACTCTAAAGAAGGGCCTGGTAGCTTTGTCCAGGCAATGGATGAAATTCATTGTGGTAACTCAGGGTTTTAAGGCCATTGGTCTAATGAAACCCAACCAGCTGACCAAACCCAAAGAGCCTCAGCAGAACCCAGGTGACACAATCCTGGGCTTGGACAACGGTGCTGCACTGCAGAGTGACACCAGCGCTGATGGAGCAGAGTTTGAATATGATGCAGGTGCGAACGTACAGTGTGACCGATTCAAAATTTTTCCCTGGGTGTTTTAAGTAAAAAAACAGAAAATTGTTGAGAGATGGATTGTGGTTTTCAAAAGTTTTTTTCTGGGAGTTTTATGTGATCTACTTATTGTGAAGCCACAGTGAGTGAACACACCATGTTACTGGAGGGAGCTGGCAGTCGTCCCCCACCTAAAGAAGCAAACTCCGGTCCCGTCAGCGGAGTGGAGATCATGAGGAAACTCTCCAAATCCCACGCACACAGTGAATCTGCACTCAGAATAAAGGTAAAGGCTCATAAACTTCACCCATCCAGATGTCTGATTTACCTCATAAATCCCCCGACACATGAATATATACATTACTAACATTATCTGATATGTGTATATGAGAAATACTTAATTTATCCCAGAGGGAACTTATATGTATTTAATTCCATGTTAAATCATACAAACCCAACATACAGATGGCAGTACGCATGCTTAGTAGATTCATCCTGCTCATGCTGTGATGCACGGATAGCTGTGTGTGGAAGGTTGCCTCTAAAGCAGCCATAAATCTCTGTTTTGGAATCGCATGCTGTCAAGTTACCAGGATTTATTGGCGCAAGTTATTTCATTTTTCCCAAAGAAGTAGAATTACAGTTTATAGCGAGATTTCCGATTTTATTTTATCCTTGCTGCAGTGTATGAACTGTACTGTCAGGCAAGTTTTTTGAACCCCGACTGCTGAAAGGTCAGCAACTTCATCTTTTTTTATGGAAACATTTGCTGTGTTTCTTACTTTTCTTGGTTACTTCTTCTAAGTTATTTTTAGTTGTTGTAAATGAGCGATGGGGTCTACTTCCTGGCATTTTAAAGAGGAACGTTGGAGCTCTAATAACCAATTTCTTAAAACGAGTCTTGTGACACTCCTTAAAGAAACTAGACATCAGGACAGGCAGTGCTGTTTAGAATGAGGTATGAAGGTGACTCCATCTTTGGAAAACCAGGCCGATTAGAGCACGGTGACGCTTTTCTTTCTGTGCCAAATTAAAGTGCAGTGTGTTGATGCCATCTCTGGTTTTTTATTGAGCTGACTCAGCTCTTTTGTGTAAAAAATATTCCTCAAACTTTGAGTTCAGCTTTTCTCATGTTGCCAGATACGATTTATCCGAACTGTGGTTTTAAATGAAATGCCACCTAGTGTTTATGAAAAATGAGACGTGTGAGGGTAACTAAGCAATGTGCACATTTGTCATACCCAGGGCTCCCATCCCTACCAGTCGCTAAGCTACACCAGCGGTGACACGGCAGCTGACTCACCCGCACATGTGAGCCGTGCAGGCCTGCCAGCCAAAGACAGCCCCAGGAAGGAGAGCCTCCTGAGCAACCTGACAGGCAGCTTTCGGAGTCTGCACAACTTGCTGGAGGGCACGCCTCAGAGGAACGAGCTGTCTGCCGCCACAGGAGCCAAGAGCAGCTCCCTCACCCGCACAGGTAGACACACAGACTCCTGCTAAGTGCAGGATGTGGATGGCTCTGGGAAATGCTCATCATAAATGTGAACTTGATTCACCTCAAATCCACATTTTTTTTCCCAATAGTGACCTCTACTGTTCAGCAACGTTAAATCCTCAACTACACTCCCTCTCCCTCCCTGTGTGATTCATCATCTTAAATATGTAAAGCATATTGGCTAATCAAAGCAACAGTTATAGTTTTTATTATAACTATGGAGAAGTGCAAACCCTTTTAGAATCTGTTAATGCTCACTGCATTTATTCATCACATCTAGGCTGCAGTTATTTGACAACAACTTGACAGGAAAAAGGTTAGATAGAGGGGATGGCATGCAGCAAAGGGCTTCAGGGTGGGTTTCAAACCCAGGGAGCCTGCGTATGTGGACTAGCTGCTCAGCCAGTTGAGTTCAACACCACTTTGAAAATATGAGCATCAACAATTAAAGGGGCATAGAAAACATTTCTTTATTTATTTATGAGCTTCTATATAATATTTTATCATGGTATCAAGTTAAAAAAAAAGACTTATTATTTAATGTTGTTGAATCACTACACGTACAGTAAATAACTTCTAAGATTTTATTCTCTTAGATTGAGCCATTTATATTCATTTGATTTGTGTCCACATACATTGCCAGCATTTCTGCTATTGTGTCTCTGTATGGCCACCATCTATTCACAGTTGTGCTCGGCTTTTTATGTCATTCTAAGCCCACGTTTACTTCTAAATGTCAGTAATGCATGATGCCTAGAAAAAAAACAACTTTTTTTTTCTAAACCTTTTTAAGTATTATTTTTAAGTGAGATAGACTCTTTTCTTGCCTGCAGGGGCCTCAGAGACAGCTACAGTTTAATGACCTGAAGTTAAGTCAAGAAAGCCACTTTGACTTATTTTGAGCTACTAAGGTTTCATATCCGGGTCAGATTATACAAACAAGACATCCTGTGCTCACCTGATCAGGTCAAGATTTCTTATTCATAAAATTATTAAGTATAAGCAACATCCCTCAGACACACTCTTCCAGTTAAAAACAGGTTAAATTTGGCAAACAAGATGCAAAAAATATACGAAAACTCTGTATGATTTAATTTTAACTTGTGCTCATTAAGCTTTGGTCTGATTTTATATTTGTTTGGTATTCATTTTGCATGACAAATAATGTATATTTTGTAAGCTCTAAGCTTTTGTCAGTAATCAAGAGCAGGCTGCTGAGTCATAAAATGAATGTTACCTCATGATAAATGAGCATCTGTCAAATCCCTTTTGTTCCTGTTTAGTATCTATCTTAGAATCTTGTTTAAAAATAGCAAATAACTCAATTATGTTACCAAACTTTACTGGTCAGAAAAATCAGCAGCTTTATTAATCCTGAAGTCCTGCTGTGTGGTGTGTATCTGCGAACAGCAGATGGTCGTCCTATGATGCAGAGTTTTAATAGTCTGTCCCACCATGCAATGTTCTCCACATCTGTCTTAGGGACAGACATGCTGACCGAGCACCCGCTTTTGTCTGAGCCCTCCTCTGTCAGTTTTTACAACTGGATGTCCAACGCTGTGGGGAACCGGACTGGAGCTGCAGCCCAGGAGTCCCCACTCAACCGCTCCCAACACAACAGCCTGCAGACAGGTGAGATGGCATGGGTTTGGTTTGTTTCAAATGTTTTCTTTTGTCTTCATACTGTTGGTGTTACTAACCGTTTTAACATTTCCCAGTACATTAGGCTTTTACAGCTGAAGAGCACAGGTTAAATTTCCACGTAATGCTGTTTTAATAGACTCACTGGATTTCCATGCCAACACCTTCCGCTACCAGCCTCTCCCAGTTAACAGCCCAGAAGGAGGTCAGGCTTTGTGGAGTGTTGTTACGACGGTGTTGGTGGATTCATTAGCTATTACCTAGATTGTTGTTGTATTAGTGTGATAGTCTCCTCTGCTGCAAGGACAAACTTAGGAAAAGGCATGATGTGTTTGTGTTTGTAAAAATTTACTTCATCCTCATGAGAAGATGTTTTTTTATTTCGATCTGTAGTAAATATAGTAAATGGTACGGCAGTTTGTTGGTTTATGTGGGTTTATGTAAAAGTGTGTTATATGTTATTGAATGGTATATGTCTGAGTTAGTGGATGTGGCCTCACTTTGAATCTGATTTTCTCCTCATACTAAAGTAGTTATTTGTTACTACCCATTCAGATCGCTGGGTAGTTGTATGTTATCTATACAGCTGTGCCGCACACTTATAATTGTGTAACTTGTCCCAAGGATTTTTAACTTGGTGAGCTTTAAACCCAGGAACTAGCCAGTGACAGGACAGCAGATTACCTGTATGAGTTCCTTGCTAATAACTGAAGTGGTTATTCACTTTATTTTGTTTATAAATGTGCATAAATGTTCCCTTTACTACCATCTGATATTTTCTTTTAAAACGACCCACTGGAGTGGTTAGTTCTCTGCAGTCTGTCTGCTAACAAAACCCCAGTCCAAAACCATAACAAAGGAGAGAGGAGCTTTAAGGATATAATGAAATGTGTGGATTTAATGCTTCCCTCGATGCTAGAGTATTTTTCTTTACTTTGGTTATTGCTACGTTACGTAGTTATACTGGTCCTGACAAGCAGAAACAAAGAAAGGGGCAGAGTAAAGAAAAGAGAAGATGAAGAATAGATAAAAGAGACAAATTAGTGAGTGTGAGAACAGTGAGTGTATCACATCTTCATGTCTTCTACCCTCAGGCCAGGGGTTGTGCACCCTTCCCACCATTCCCTCGGCGTCAGACTTCAACACAGTGCTGTCCAGTGACCAGAACACCCTGGATGGGACCCATTCCCAGCATTCCCAGCGCAGCACAAGCCAGGACGATCTGGTGGACATTGAGGAGGGCAACCAGTGCCCAGCTGCTGTTCAGCTGGCTGATGCTCAGGTGCTGTCAAAACATCTGACTAAATGTATTAAATTTGTTGTGCTTAATGGTCAATTTTCCATTTGGGAAGCAACTAGTAAATCTGCAGCTTCCTGACGCATGTTTTTAAATCATGTTGTTTTAATGAGGCTTTGTATTTGTGTCGAAAATAAAGAAGAGGGAAAAAAAATAAAAATACTGTAGCTTACAAATTTATTGAGAGAACAAAGTGTGTCGCATCTTTATGAGTCTTCCTCCTGAGCTGATGTTAAACAAGTGAATCCATTAATGGGGAATATCGGTATAAAAGAGGTAATTGGTTGCATTACATTCATGTTTCTGAATTGCTCATCTAGATATTAGAAACCCAGTCTGTAAGAATAATAGGTTAATCCTTTTCTAAAACTTTTTACTCTTTATACTCCTGTCCTCCTTCAGGTTGTATTTAAGCCCTTACTGAACTACACAGGCATCCAGGCCCAAGATACAACTCCACTCAGCTACAAGATGTACTTTGGAGAGCATCTTTCTTTTTCTGGCAACCTAGAATGTCTCAGAGCAGATATTGTCGACTCCGAAACATCTAAAGAGCGCAAAAACAAGCGATCCAGGAGGTAAAATTATCATAATCTTAGATCATGTATTTTTTTCAAGTGTTTTTATGTGTCTGGTACTCTCACTAGAACCATAAACTGCCTCTTCAATAACACACAGACAAGGCATGGTGAACCTGCCTCCACTTGAGTTCAAGCCTGCACTGCTGATCGAGACCTT
The DNA here is from genome assembly GCA_036024015.1 of Craterocephalus amniculus. NCBI lineage: Eukaryota > Metazoa > Chordata > Actinopteri > Atheriniformes > Atherinidae > Craterocephalus > Craterocephalus amniculus. Next base: position 12,752 of record JAVQJG010104770.1, on the reverse strand, counting down.
CAGTGTGAACGCCGTGGTGATCGAGAAGTCGACCAGCGCTCCGCAGGGCCCGACCACAGCTCCGCTCTACTTCCACGACCTCAACCGCCGCCATTACAACACGTTTCACTGCGATTTCACCACCGCCTGCCAGGCCATCAGCCAGCGTGTCGACATGGCGCTGGTACGCCTCATTCACCAGTTCAGCACCATGATCGACGACATCAAGGCCACGCAGACCGACATCAAGCTGAGCCGCTACACCGCCGGCTCAGCCTCCCCGACGCCGACCTTTAAGGCCCGGCCGTACCGCCACTTCAGGTCCTCGGATTTCAGCCGCAGTTCCCGGGGGAGCCTGAACGGGGCGGGCCGCAGTGGAACGCAAACCCTGAAGAGCAAAAGAGGGGTAGGTGGAGGAGCCGGCGGAGGAGGAGCAGGAGGAGGCGGTTTGCCTCCCAATGGGCCTCCATCAGGCATGGACACACTGGGAAGAAGGGAGCCCAGAGGCCGCAGCACGCTCGGACGTTCAGAGCGTCGCACTTCTAAGGTAACTGTCATATTGCGTGCTGTGTGTCTCCGGTTCCCCTTTTTAATATTAAGCCTTTAGTCAGGAGTTTACACAGGAGAATCTCTCTTGGCTTCACATTGTTAAATGAAAGAAGTGCATCAGAAATTAAAAGAGGCTATCTTCATGCTAATTTTGATATTTCACTTAGTTTTTATCTATTTAGTAAATTCAGCACATCTTTTTAAACAAAACTGCACAGAGTGCACAGCTTCCGTCACCGGGGCTTTGGTCGCCACGTCGGTGGAAGCTCCGGTTTCTCACTGTAAACTGTTTCAAAACATGCTAGAGAGACAAAATCCTTGCCCTGATAAGCTGACAGGAGAAACAGAGTCATTGTGAGGCAAAAATAGCACAAGTCAATAACTTAGATCCTTACAAGTGGACCAGCAATTAATGGAGATCAGATTTATATGCATTACCACAAGGGAAGGGCATAATTAATCACAGATCAATTAATAAATCGGTAATAATTTAAACAAGATCATTATTTTTAAGTCGAGAAAACTAATGCATCTTTAGACTGGTGCTGCAGTTCTGTGTGAGCGCATTATTTTACAGTCTATGGTGAGCGCACATTTTCCTGTGTAACCACTGAACTTTTTCACTGCCACAAATCATTCCTCTTATAATAAAGATTTAAATAAGGAAACCTGTGTTTCTACATTTACTGTGTTTCAATATAGCCTATTAATACAAAATTTTTATTGAAAAGATATTAATAATTAAATGAAAATCAATTGTAAATTTTCCCAATGATTAATTAAGACAATTTAATCGAATGCCCATTGGTACTTACCACCCATTTCCATCTCCAACATAGATGCTTACATGGTGTTTGGTGTAAGTTGGTACGATTTACAAACAAAAATCCAGATCATTAAAAGCTCATGCAACCATTTTATGAACAAATTTAGACCAGCTGGGTTAAAAAATTTCAGGATGCAACTATGCCATCAAACCAAAAATATATGACATCTAATGTCTATCATATCTATTGAATCTATATCTACACTGTTAAAAGGAAATATTCTGAGCATTATGAAAGGAAAACACAAATGTATTGTTATGCAAGATTAATTCATTTAATTAATCTTTTTTTTTCAGCAAGATAGCAGGTAAAAATATGACACCAGGTAAAAATAGGTGGGAGTAGGTTTTCTTATTACCAGAACAGTAAAAGATATGAAAATTTTTGCTAATCTGATGGTAGTTATATTATATAACAGATATAGTCATCAAGGTTTTGACTGATTGCCTGACACAACAATGCAGGGACACGTGTTAATCAGAGCACGACAAATAGCCCCAGGCTTGCCGAGGAAAGTGATGTTCTCTGTCTTTAAGATAATTACTGTTTCAGTCCCAAACTCCTGTGCTTTGGTGTTGTATGTGCACCTTCTCTATTGTTCTAGTTTCACTGATAATACAGCCTTTGCATTTGTCTGCAGTCTTCAGAAGTTGAAAAAGTCGAAACTATGATGTCTTAAAAGTTTGGCAATGTTGCGACTCTCTGCCTCGCATGTCAATGAGGAGCTCTTCTTCACTTGTTGATTTACAAAGCTTTGAACTAAAGCTTAGTTTTCTAAACGGATGATTGAGGCAGCTCCTGTATGTGTGTGTGCATAGATGGATTTCAAAGCTGCTGATATACATAATGAGTATTGGGCAGATTAAAATGCAGCGTTAATATATTTGCAATGGACAAAGCACTATAGGATTAACAGGAAATGAAGACTCGTCTCAAGCTATATAAACACTGATATACCATATCATAGTTAAAGCTGCCGTCAATAATAAGGTAATTTCAGGCCCTTGTCAATGATAATTGTCCAGTTGCCTTGGTTTAATCTTAAATTTGTGACAACTATCATCAAACTGTCTTCAGTGAGTAGTGGGTAAAATAACAAAATTCCTTCTGAGGCTTACATTCCTCTCCAGAAACCCTAGGTGGAGCTAACGGATAATAGAAATTTTCAGTCAGTATTAACTAAAATGCATGATTTCGGAAGGTATGAAAGATTTGCAGTACCTACTACACCAGCTGTCTGCTGTAAAGCTCGGCTTCTTCCTGTTTACTAAAAATATCTGCACAAGCACCTCATCAGCTTTTCATAAACGGCGACTGCTGCGACAGCTAACATCATTATGGCTGTAGTGTGACAGCTGTCAGGCACAGTAAGATCATTAAAACCGGGAGGTTGTTTGCTGACTCTTCAGCGGTATGATGCATATTGTGGTTCTTTTGTTTGTTTCATAACTTGCGTCACATCTTCAGGTGTCAAGGAAGGGCTCCCGTGACGTGGCTGACCACATGGCGATCCAGATGGACGACTCTGACTCCATCACAGTGTCAGAGCAGAGTGAGCCGTCAGCAGAATGTTGGCAGAACATGTACAAGCTGCTCAACTTCTACTCCCTCATATCCGATCCCACTGGTATCCTGGAGAAAAGCTCCCCGGAGAACTGCCTTTCAGGTGGAAATCTGCTCCCAGCATGCAGCCAGCTCTGAGTTTCAGACCTTTATCTTAACCATGCATATTCATTTTGCTTTACTATCAATCCTACTGGCTTATAACAATGTTTTTCATAATGTTGTCATGAGATATGGCTCTATTTTAAACATTATCTGACTTTTGCCACATTTTAAAAACTTTAAAACCCATTTAAGACTTCCAAATGTAATACTTATTTACCTTGCCATGTAGTACTCCATAAACGTTGCATTATTTGATAATTACAAGCCTGTTTACTCTTGTAAGATTTTTATTTCCTGCTGTTTTGACCTCACATCTCTCTGAGGACTCAATTAGGTAAAAGAGAAGATTGTAAGGGTAGGAAATAAAAACATTGGGTTCCTCAGAGGCCTAACATAGCTGTCATGAGCCAAATTTATGTAAAGTAATTGTCAAAGCCCACTTATTCACTGTGAATTATGTGTAGTCTTTGCAGAAACTTGAGTATTTAAAAGTATTATTGGAAAATGTATAACTAAATAACAAATGTGTTCCTTCCTGTCATGATTGTTGCAGAAGGTGGGCGTCTTCCTTCAGAGTCATTCTGTAAAGTGATCTTTGAGAATGAGCAGCAGGAACCCGCCACACCTAATAAGCCACTGGGGGCGGGCGGGAGGCGCCGCAGCCTGGTGACCTCCGAGCCGCAGCACGTCACACTCATCGTGTTTGGCATCGGCATGGTGAACCGCACACACCTGGAGGCAGATATCGGCGGGCTGACCATGGAGGCAGAACTGAAGAAGATCCACGGGAGCTTCACTCTGAAGGAGAAGATGAAAGGTGAGATCTATGTAACATAATATTTCTCGATGATGAGTTTTCATAGGCAACGCAAGTAGCATGTTTTTTCATTGATGTGACATTTCTTCTTACGGCCTCCGGTCTGCAGATATTCTTCATCAGAAAATGACAGAGACGTGTGCGTCGGCTCACATAGGAGGAGTGAACATCGTTCTACTGGAGGGCATAACACCTGACATTCAGTATGTACAAAGTCTCCTTCAATTTAGCCAGCAAATTTCTCAGTGCATAGTTCCTAATTCTCATTTTGGAATTTGAATGATTTAGGCCTAATTGATTCAGTCTACATGTGTATGTTTTTGTCATTGGATTTTCTGTTTTAAATAACTTTGTAACCTATTCCAGTACTCCAACTTGACATTTGAGATTGGTAGATTTGATACCGTTGACAGACAAGCTGAAATCTATTTGCCAAGTCAGATTTAATCCAAAGGGTTGACTGCAATTGATTTAGACTGTAAGATTTTGATAAAATCTTTGTTGTTAACCATGTGTTGAGGTGATTTCCTCTTTCTGTTGTCTGATTCTAATGTGATTTCAACTCCTGTTCTCTGACAGATGTGCTGACAGAATTACTTTACTTACTTTAACAGAATCCTTTTTATTTGTGATTGTGGAGAGCTAATTTCCCTTTAGTGTCTTAGAGCTGTTTCATATTTATTTCTGTTCTTCTTTCTCATTTTTCCCCTCTTTTTCTAATTTTCTTTCTCTTCCAACTACTTGCATAGACTGGAGGATTTCCCAACATCTCCCACCAGCACTGCTAAACAAGAGTTTCTGTATGTTAATGCTTTGTTGTAGGGCTCTCATGCATCAGTAAACCAAATCCCTCATTGGTCTCAATCACTTGTCTCCCACTTGTATTTTCAGTGTAAAGTTTCTAAAGACTTACTAAGTTAAGTTTGTGTAGATTAAGCCACTTTTATCAGTTAGGATTTGTTTCTTTACAAAAACCCCAAAAGCTGGACTGTTATAAGTTTAGCTGGTATTGTTTAATCTTTTGATTAAATTGTAATTGCAAACATATTTCATTTGGATAAAACTTCAAACGTCTTCAAAATATCAATGCATATTGGAAATGGTTAGAATTTTTCCCATCTAAATATGGCTGATCACCATAATGTTATTTAGAGAGAAGCAGAAGATCTCCACCACCAAATGGTTTTCCTTTCTTTTCTTTTTGTTAAATCACTCATTGTGAATATTGACAATTCAAAACAATAAAATTCTTAATAAATCCTTTAGTAATTGCATTTCTATATCATGTGGCTCTGCTGTAAAACTAGTTTCTACCCTATTTCTGTTTTTTAATCCAAGAAAATACTGAAATGTCTGGCAATCTGCTAGGCCGACTTAATTTAAATAGCACTTACTTGGAAAAGTATCCCAACATAGAACATGCATCCGTGGTCCCATGAATAATCATTGTTAATCATTGTGTCATTGTCATGATTGCCCATTTTTCCCATATTACTCTCCTAAAAAGTATGCTGTCCTGAATCTGCATGATCTGTCAGTGTCTGATAACCTCTCATTCATTCATTAGTCCTGCTGTCCCAGGAATACTCCTTCGACCCTGTCACTCATTCCAGTTCACCTTGTGTTGCAGAACGGTCGTCAAATGTAACATCGCCAAATCCCAGGCCCTGTACAGCGCCCAGCGGGGTCTTAAGACCAACAACGCTGCCGTCTTCAAAGTGGGGGCTATTATGATAAACATCCCTCAGCATCCTGCAACTCTGCACAGTATGATGGTGCGCAGCTCCCACCAGCTCTCCAAACAGATCTCTGACCTCATCCGGCAGCCTTCAAACGTGTACGTTTCCCACATTTATCTTTTGTTTTTAAAAAAAAAAAAAAAAAAAGAAAAGGATTTTTTTGTTAAAACCATGACAGTCTCACATCTGCACAAGTGACAAGTTAATGCAGCTTATCCACTCTGTCGCTGGCTTTCAAAGCCTGTTTCCATGGTGATATTCTGAATTATGTTAATATATTTACAGCACTATAGGTGTGCTAGGGATATTAAAGAACTCGGCTGTAATTTGATATTCACTGCAATGTGAGCCAGGATCTGCAAAGCTCTGCATAATAACACATAACTAAATCAAAGCAGTAGACACAATTTTTCATGTTTCCTGCAAGTTTGAAGACTGATGAGGCACTAGATCTCATATCATTAGAAACTGTTAATCAGGAAGCCTACAGTGTCTGAATGATTTTATCTCTTCTTTTTTATTTCAGCCAACCACCTAACAGGGAGGATACCCCCACGCCACAACCATCTGACAAAGCATCCAGCATCAATCAGACCCCCGTTGAGGCCAACGAGTTCCCGCAACTTCCTGAAGGCTTGGAGAAAAAGCCCATAGTCCTGAAGTTCAGCGCCATGATGGACGGCATCACCATCGGTGCCGCATTGTTGCCCTCACTGAAAGCCGAGTACAAAATGGGCCGAATGAAAAGCCACGGCATGACAGGTGTGTAAATGGGCTCTGACTGTGAAAGCCAGTTTAGAGGATCATCAGTTTTTCCTGCAGCATTGCTTCCATATGGATTATGCAAAAGTTGCTCTCCTCTGACATCTTCTGGGTAAACCATGTCTGAATATTTATTTTGTGCATCTCTTATGTTTTGTCTTTCTCTTCCTCTTGTGCTTAGGAGCACAAACCAGTTTCACCTTTGAGCTGCCAAACCACAGACTTTGCTTCCAGTCAAAAGTGTCCCCAGTGGACATGTCGACCATGTCGCCATCCGCCAGTCTCACTCTGCCTCCAGTCACAATGTCAGGAGAGTATATCATGGAGGACCATGAGAGCCACTCAGATCAGGGCTGGGCACCAGATGACTTTCCAGCAAAGCAAGGCAACTACCTGCAAGGAAACTACTTGCGTTGTGTGGCTGAAGTGAGAACTTTTAATTTACTATACTTTTTCATTTAATCTTTATTTAACCAGTTGAGTTAAGAATGAGTCATTTACTATAATAACCAGGACCACAGTAACTAGTATAGACAGTAAATAAAGAGCTGCAATAAGCAGGTTTTAGATTATTATAAATAAACTCATTCCAATGGTTGATGACATCCAGTTTGACTATATCACCATCACCAAATATCAGAGGGATTGAAATTTGACACCTTGGAGATTAACAAAAGGATATCGTCTGCATATCGATCCCTGAGGAACACACTTGGACCGGGGCAGTTGATCAGACAGAACGTCCTCCATTGTCAATATTAAAGCAATAACTCTTCTACCCTGCAAAACAACTCTGAATTTCCTTTTACCAGCTAAGTCAAAGACCTGTACCAGATCACCAAATACAGCTGCACTATTTTTTTTCTGCTAGTCTTTAACTAGGTTGTTGCTACAGACTTGTGTTGCAGAGATGCAACTGTGTCCAGTCCTAAATCCTGACTGTTTAGAGGTTAAGATACTGTGTTGCTTCACACCACAACCTGATACAGTAAATGACAGAGGCTTGGCTGAGGTTTACTTAGACTTGAGCATTATATTTTCTCTCCTCTCTGATCCACAGATCGGTTCGTTTGAGCACAATCTGACCACAGACCTGCTCAACCACCTTGTTTTTCTTCAGAAGGTTTTCATGAAGGAAGTCAATGAAGTCATTCAGAAGGTTTCAGGTACTATAACTTAACTATAAAACCTTTATAGATTAATCTTTTTTTTTTTTACCAAACTTTTTTCACAAATTTACTCTGTGTTGAAACCTTTTTTCCAAACTAATTTTTCTGTGCTGCTGCAATGACCCAGTTTGCCTTTCAGATCAATAAAGTTAATCTTATCTTAAACATCTGAGTGTTCCCCACAGCTCTCCGTAGCCCACAGATAATGCTGCAGTCACTAAAAAAAATCTTTTTTTCTCAGCTCAAAATAACACCTAAGGCACTGCCACAAATCCGGCCATGTTTATTTCCACAACAGTATTGATGGTCATTTGTTTAACTTGCTAAGCTTAATCAATGTAATGGCCCAAAAGAGAGAAGGCAGGGGCCTGATGCCATTTTAGGGTGAAAAATGATGCTGCCGCCTTCAGTTGTGTATTGAACACACACAACAAGGGACTAGACTTTAAAATGCAGCTGCAATGGGACACCTTTATGTGCTATATCATTTTTTAACCAGCTACTGTTTGAACTGAACAGCAGGGTTGACTTTGCTCTTTTCTTTTTACTGCCACAGGAGGAGAACAACCCATCCCACTGTGGAATGAGCACGACACTTCAACAGATGCCGACAAGCCGAAAATCCTGCTTTATTCTCTCAGTCTTATGTTCAAGGTATCTCACCTTCGGTATTTTTTTAGCAGAAGCAGTTTTTAACTGCTTTAAATAATGAAAAGTGATTTAATCAGAGGAATTTTCTGAGTGACTTCATTGTGTTGACAGGGGATCCAGATGACAGCCACCACTCCCTCTATGCGGGCTGTGCGCTTCGAGACGGGCCTGATTGAGCTGGAGTTATCCAACAGGATCCAGTGCAAGGCTCAGCCAGGCGGCAGCAGCAGTTACCTCAAACTCTTCGGCAAATGTCAGGTGGACCTGAACCTGGCCCTGGGACAGATAGTCAAACATCAGGTGCCGATCAGCTTCCTCCTGTTTCACTCAGTCCTCTCTCATCCCAGATTTCTGATGCATATTTTCTCTCTCCTTCACCTATAAGGTGTACGAAGAAGCCGGCTCAGACTTCCACCAGGTGGCGTACTTCCGAACTCGGATTGGTCTCCGGAACGCACTTCAGGAGGAAATCAGCGGGTCCTCAGACAAAGAGGCCGTACTCATAACACTCAACAGGCCGATTGTTTTTGCTCAGCCGGTGGCGTTTGACCGAGGTTCACTTCACTTTCATTATGAATCATGAACGTTTTCAAAAGCATGATCTGATTTGGATTTGATTTGGGTTGAAGGCTGTTCTAAAACGGTCTCAAAAGATTTGACATAAAGTTGTGTGTAGCATTTTGCTCTGTTAAGCCTTTAATGCCTGAATTTATTTTAAGTTGTAGAAAACACTTTTCTAAAACATTATAAATTCATTAGTTTTCAGCAGAATTTAATTTTATCTCTAGAAAAAAACTCTGTTAGCAGAGGATCTGCATTTTCCAGCACACTGCAAACAAGGACATATAGCAATGTGGCATGAACCATCGATAGAACAGTCAGTCTGGTCACTACTGGCAAACTTTCATGTCAAATTTATTTTATTTTAAATTTGGGATTTATAGTGCTCTTCATACAGTACATAAAGAGAAAAATAAGGTAAAGGTGGACTTGAATTGAATAGATATTGAATAAATTCATAAAATAAGTAAATAACACATTACTAATTCAAAAATAAACAAATACATAATTGTCAACAAATACAATTAAGTCAGTTGAATCAATAATAAAAGATATTTTTTTAAATAAAGCTGTTTTCCACAAAGGTATTAAGGGGTTAAACTGGTTTAGCAGCAGAGAAATCACACAGAATGAACTAGAGGTTTTTTACTGCATAACACTGCTTTTTTGCACTCTACTTGTCCAGAACTTTTCTTAGGAGATCTCATGTAATATTCACAGACTAACAAAGTATTTCACAGTTTTTGCTTGTGAAACTTTGCCCAGCAGAACCATACATGGAATTTTTAATCCTCTTGTTACTTGTTTGGTTGACATTCAGAATCTAAATTTGTGCTTTTCCTTCTACACCTCTGTGTCCTCCTGTAGCCGTGCTCTTTTGGTTGAATTACAAGGCAGCGTATGACAACTGGAATGAGCAGCGCTTGGCCCTAAACAAGGACATTCACATGGCCACCAAAGAGGTGGTGGACAAGCTGCCAGGCATTCAACAAACCTCAGCCCAGGCATTCAGCACCCTCTTCCTCCAGCTGACTGTCAACGACCTGGGTATATGCCTCCCAATCACCAACACGTCCCAGGTAAGCTGCATAATTTGGTTTTCAACTCCGGTAGTCATTACTCCAGAGTAATACACAGATTTTATGTTAACTTTTAGGTGCTGATGTCAAAGCTGAGATATGAAACTTTTTTATAATGTTCAAGAAATAACAAATTAACAACTTAATTTTCTTTTAGTCCTAATTTTCATAAACATCCATTTAAATCACGGTCAGTTCACAGAATTTAGATACTTGAATTTGTTTAAAAACGTAAATTAAATTTTCTCGAATGTTATTGAAAGGTGTTTGTTTACTTAACTGAACTAATCGCTGACTTCTTTTCCATTTTATTTGATTATTTAATTGCTGTATTTGATACAAATATTGATTCATCAGCATCTAAACTTGCTGTTGGCAGCATATTCTGCATACACAAGATTCATTATTCTGCAATCAAGAGAAGCATTTATTGATTATGTATTAAGAGCGTTTCATTAGTTCTGATATTAGTGTTCCTTCTACCATTCTAGTAAACATCATGATTTTTCTCTTCGTTAAAAATGAGTACAGTCATGTATGTTTGATAATCACATATATAACAGGCACAGATGCATGCAAGTAATCTAAAGATCTTGTTTGGGGCTACAGTTGTGATTTCCAGCTGGATATTCTAGATGATATAAACTTCGAACAATAAGGAAAAGAATTAGTGTTTGGTGGATTATTTTGTTGTGATAATGCCTCTTGGGAATAAGTGTTAGACAGTTGGAAAGCTTGTTTATTAAGAAAATATATATGTGGGATGAGCAACAGAGTGGAATATGTAGGAAAAAGGTTACCAAAAGTCATAGTGGTCAGTAGCAGAATACATTGCTTGGCGTTCAGATCCTAAACTCTGCTGCTAATCCAACTAATGCATTTTTCCTCGCAAACTTGGCTTCTTGAAAATGGGAACAAACAAATTTTCCAACAGGGTAAGATTTAATGCCAAGAAGCATTTTTCCAACAAAAAAATGACTGACTATACACTATGTTCCTTGCCATTAGCAGCCGTATTTTCTTATCACTGTCATCAGAAGGAGACATTTGTACCTTTTTAAGTCATCTGGTATCTGTTTTCATTTTGTTGGAAGTTCTATTGCACATACAGAAAATAACAAATTTCCATTTTGAGGTATGCTATCCTTACTTCCCCTGTTTCTCATCTACTGCTCTCCCATCACACACAATGTAGATAAAACAGAGGGAAGAAACAAACGCAACCACAAAATGATCTCAAAACACAAATTCTTGCACTGAAATGAAATGAAAGATGACCCACTGATACATTTTTTCATCTCATCAGGCCTGTAGAACAGCAGGGAAATAATTGCACATTTTTACATTGAGTCTTATATGTTTGCCAAGATGTGACATATAAGACCAGCCATACACAAAAGGGGGCATAAGAATTGTAACATCTGATATTGTTATATTTGCAGTATGTCCATAAATTGAGGATATACCAGCTGTTATTTCACACTTATTTTCATAGAAAGGACAAGCGCCTGTTGGGCAGGAGGGCAACAACTCTGAAGCCAGAGCCAGCTCATCAGCGGGCCGGCAAAACTATGCACGAAAAGTAACCCACAGTTTATTACATCTCTTGTGCTGGCTTGTTGTGCGGTAAAGGCTTACTGTGATACTTTCCTATAAAACCTGTCGTTAAGGCACTGCAACCATTTTGTGACAGTAAATATTTCTTCTAACAATCACTGAAGCTGTAACTGGTGCCTAAGGACAAAAACGGTTATACCCATATGAGTGCAGAGTGTTTCTTATGAATTGATTGAAGTTGTTTATGTATTGCATCAAATCAAAGGTACACATGGTGGGGTTTGTCTCATGACAGCATGCTGAAATGACTTGAATATCTGCAGTAGTTACTTCTCTTCTCCCTGTGGTCTGATTTCATCCAATCAATAAAAGTTGTTAATCGGATCGTCTGGAGGTAGACATTTTAGTGATGGGATGGTAATCAGATTGATGCAGTGTGTTTTCTTTTTTCCTCTTTCTGCAGTTAAACTCATTCGAACAAGCTGAAAAGGTTGTTCACGTTTCACTCAGAGGTGCTGCTACCTGAGCTAAAATTTACCAATAATTCATCCTTTGCCATTTTTTAAGCAACCTATTAATCCTTTTCACACTGATTGGACTGATAATGAAACTTCACTATGCAGCAGAGCTGAGTGAGATGTTAGCAGCTATTTCTGCCTTTTCAAAGCACATGGAAGCAGATTCTTCTCCCTGTTTTCCTCCCTCCTCCCCTTAGGCTAACCCCCTCTGTCTCCCCTCTCCCACCAGGCCAATCACAGCATAGATTTTGACACTGGCTCAGCTCTGGTTCTGACCATTGAGAGCACGCTGATCACCGCCTGTTCCTCCGAGTCCCTGGTGAGCAAAGGCCACTTCAAGAATTTCTGCATTCGCTTTGCAGAGGGCTTCGAGACGTCTTGGGACGACTGGAAACCTGAAGTCCGGGGAGACCTCGTCATGAATGCTTGTGAGTTGACAAAGGATAATACACTGCCTGGCCAAAAGAAAGTCACCACCAAAAAAACTTACACTCTCATTTTCCGTTGGACCATCTTCGATTCTGGCAACATTGCTGTGGCATTGTTTTATAAGCTTCTGCGTGTCACAAGATTTATTTCCATCAATTGTTGCATTCATTTTCCATCAAGAACTTGTATGATGTTGGGATCGTCCGACCACTGGGAAAAGCTCCTACACATCCCAAAGATTCTCCATGGGGTTCAGGTCTGGACTCTGTGGTTGTCTCCTGCTCCCTGAACCGCTCTTTTACAATTTGAGCCCTGTGAATCTGAACATTGGCTGTGTCTCAATCAGCGCACTTGCACCCTATAGTGCACTTCTTTTGAGTGTAAGTGCGGTTGCAACTTAAATCCAGTGCGCTGCAAAGTTCCCGGATTCTGCCCTAAAATTGGTCA
>JAVQJG010104753.1:0-10586 GCA_036024015.1 Craterocephalus amniculus | reverse complement strand
GAGATGTCTGTTACCTTTGCATGAGAAGCAACTGGCAAGATGTCATGTTGTGGACATGTCCCGCCCAAAGTCATCCGTAAATTAGCGGGTCAACCCGGGTCTGGCGTTCACACCACATGCCGATCGGAGCCGAGCCGTTTAAATCCGATTTTAACCCGGGTCGCTTGCCGAGTCGATGGACGCGGGTCGACGCGGGTCGCTGAGCCTTTCACATCGGCACCAAAAGCCGATTGTACGCAGGTTTTAACAGGTTTTTTGACCAGTCTGAAAGGGGTAATAAGGATAATTATAAATGAGATGTCTATGTGTGGGATGTGCAGTACTGCTCCAACTTTAACCAGGCCTTCTTCTCTGCTTATGGGAGCACCTGGTCTGATTGGTTTTATTTCATAGTGGCACACAGTTTTGTGAAAGCCTACAGCAGGTTTTGATGCCCCCGATTTTCACCTCGGTGACCATCACAAGAAGAACTTTGTATGAATGTAAGGATTAATGACGAGGGCCAACACTGATTGCTGCATTCTTCATTTGAATTTTTTTAAAAATATGATCAGGATATTTAAGAAGTCAGCTTCATGCTATGGCAGCTTAAGTCCAGATCAAAAAAATAAAAGTCAGGATTATTTATAAAACTGGCAAAATAGGATTATCTCTTTAAAAGTATGCCACAAATTAGGTAGTTAATAGTCTAGTGAGGTTTATGTTTTCTATTTGAGATGTTTCTGCAGCTATTTAACCATCTGAACCTATTGAATACACATTTAAAATTGCTCAGGGACATAAATCAATAATTCACATTATGCACTCAGTGCATAACTGAAACACTAAAAATCACTTTGGCTGACTACGGGGAACAATACAGAGCGATTTGCATAAAAAAATTATATGGTTTATGGATTTCATCCTAGCAAGGAAGCTTGTTGATGGAGGGGCTTCACTATGATATGATTGGCAGACAATCACTGCCTGCATTACCTAAAGCTGTTGAAATTCTATAGAAAATATAAAGCACAGTTAACCAGACAAAAAAGAAACATAATCAGTCTTGTAAAAATGCACAGGCTGCAGATTATACATACATGTGTATTATGACCATGTGAATAATTAAGTGTGTTCTACCTCACAATAAATACTTTACTGTTAGAGACTTTGAGTGTGAACAGTCTCAAACTAAAAAAGAAACTCAAATGAAACAATTGGTACCCCCTCTCCCCAAACTGCAATACACATAATGCCACACTGAAGTCATCATTTATGTTGTGAGGTTCTGAAATACTTTTTTAGTCATTGTTATGCACCTGTCAATCAGTGTATACTGCTAAACAATAATATTGTCGTAACAATGTGAATATTATGCATGCAGTTTTGCAACAATATTGAGAAAAAGTGTCCAGTGGGGGCTTAGAGTAAATGCCATATCTGAATACAGTAGTTTGGGCTACTTATCTTATTCAAAATCATTAGCTAAAAGCTAACGAATTCCAACAGTTGGGAATGTTAATGAAAATTTAAAAAAACACTAAACTTAAAAACACAGTCAATATTATTTACATATGTATCCTGATACTGTGTCTTAAAGACTGCACATATCAATAGCAAATGTTACTTTGACCCAATCCCCTTTGTAGCCAATCAGCTAATCAAAATCACCCCTCTACTTGATTGAAGGGCAAGATGACCCCTATACTTTTATTCCCAAAGGAAAAAGGCAAATTATCCCCGCAAAACATAGAGTTAGGACCAATAAATACGGCCAAAGAGAGAAAGGGATTGGGCCTTTGACCTGAACGTTAGGTTTCCTCTTTCAGTTCAAGCTGGTTTACAAAAGACCTTGTCAATCCATAACATACAGCACCCTCTGAGTCTCTCATTTTGCATTGATACACTAGAAAATAGAAGTATTTAACTGCATCATTAGGGGTAGAAAGGCTTGTGGTGAGCAGAAATAATTTAAATTCCCAAATCCAGAAAACTTGCTATGCAGTTTTCTTTTCCTTCTTTTTTTCTTTCTTTCTTTTTTTCCCACCACTATAACCAAATATTGGGGCGGGGGGTTGAAACATTAGTTCTCCCCGTGTATGCGTGGGTTCTCACTGGCTTCCTCCCACTGTCCAAAGACATGCAAGTGAGGCAAATTGGCCACTCTAAATTGTCACCATGAGTGAGTGTGTGCGTGAAAGGTTGTCTGTCTTTCTGTGTGGCCCTGCAATGGACTGGCGAGCTTTCTCGCCTCATAATAGCTAGGATAGCCCGCTCGTGACCCATAATTGGATTAAGCGGAACAGAAAATGGATGGATGTAGAAAAAAAAGAGTATATATATATTAACCATTTACTACATACAGAAATGTAAAAAAATCATTCATGTAGTTAAACTAACCTTGTGAGTCCTGTGGGGCACTGAAGTACCATAGGGGACATAGATGCCATCCTACGTCACCCCTTGACAGTGTGGATTGCAATACTTGAGTTCTGTCACAGCTTAGAAATTTGGAATTTACCTGAGCTGCATCGGGTCATGCCCTACTGTCACTGTCCTTATGAAATATTGATGGCAAATATGTCGGATGGAGGTGGTCACACTGGAGGTGGGTGCCCAGTGACAACCTGTTACATCACATACTGTTGCCCATTTAAAAGTGATAATCTGCAAGATACCGAAGTGGCAACAGCTCTCTGCTCGTGCTGTCTGTGCCGTGGTGCATTTTATCCCAGAGGTTCACTTGTCAGTTTAATCTATGTCGATGTGAGTCTTTGTAAATTCCTTCCCCTTCCCTGCATGAAACCTGTGTCTGTAGGTGAAAGCGTTTTCGTCAGTGCCTCCTTTGAATTTCTCTCTATTGCTTTGGAAGAAAAATCAGCTTTTAAAATTGATATTAAAGGGTATCGGCAAAATGTTAAGCTTTGTGTTATTCAAATTGGTGGTGACTAGAGTAAGTGCATTTAGTATGAACAACATGTAAACATAAATTATGATCAACAGTGTTTTATTTTGGTTGTAAATTAAACAATACGATTCACGATGGGGACCCAGGTGATGGACAAACCAGAAAAGGTCCAAAAACAGTTTATCACTAGACAAAATCCAAACAATTGGAGGGAGTCAACATTGCAAATAAGTCAGATAGATAGTTGGTTAAAGGCAAAGATGATGTTGTGAAATAAAAGGCAAAAAAGAGGAATATTTGAAAGAAGGCAAGAAGCAAAAAGGGCAAAAACCAGATAAGGATCAAACGTGAAAACCAAAAAACACAAGCCTATTTTCATATATAAAACATCTTTCTCAATATCTTATGGGGCTTTACATTAAAAAAAAACATTATATACCCCTGTAAATTAGAAATTGATCAAGGTTTAAGATTAAATTATTTTCCAATTCTTTTTCCAATGTAACTCTCACATCATGTGTGCCATTTTATAGGTGGTCTTCTTTTCCTGTTTTTTTCTGTGGTATTGTAAAATGTCATCGTCTAACCGCCACCAATAGTGCACAAATGCATTACATAAAAGAAATGGCCATGGCCATGGTCATGGCCCTGGCCAATTTATTGACATTAACTGGACAAAAGAGCGGAGTCAAAACCTTAGAAAAAAAAAAATCAAACATGGGCACTCGTGCACATATAAAGTGGCTGTCCCATTCTTCAACAATTACAAGATAAAACTGGCTTTCATGGTGTATTCTTATTTAATGCCCTTTTGAAGATTGATCATTTGGTTCCTTAATTTTGAAAAAGCATTCACTTCAAATCCACATAAACAATGTGAGAGGCCGTTGAATATGAATACAAATTCGGCTTAGCCTCTGCTGCTCTGCTTCATCCTATGCCTTTAACGGATGGCCATGAAAACAGGTTCTATAAACCAAACTTGCATGCACACATACTCAAACACACACAAACAGACACTGTGGCGGCTGGAGGTCAGAACAAAGTAGTAACGCCAGAAGAAAAGATTAGAATGACAAAGGAGAATGGCACTGAGTCGGGAACGCTGCGGGGAGGAGGACAGCAGAGATGGAGATGCTAAATAATGGCTCTCTTGTCGATAAAATATAACCTCTACTGAAAGAGGAGAAAGCAGTGGAGGAAAGTAACCATAACATTTTAGAGGCAGACAAGAGAAAAAGAGCACATAGTGGAAAGGGAAATAACCCTAAATCAACGCCTTGTGTTATTTATTGGTTATGTGGATAAGGAGTGTCCAGCTAAGCTATTTGTAATAACATTTCCTCTCAGCCTGTTTCATACTCAGATTGATCAATTAAACTGCCGTTTTACCTAAACATTTCAAGATCATGATCAAAAAGAGATCTAACACGGCTGGAAAGCAGCATGCGGGTATTGACAAGGGAGGCTTTCTAATGCCAGCTCTTATTTTATCAATGGGATAATGACATATTTCTTCACCATTGTGGGATTCATCATTATGGGCAGAAGCAAGAAATGTACAGGTTTGATATAAAACACTACAAAATGAAGTTTTTCAACATCATAAGCAAGAAATGTGCAGGTTTGATATAAAACACAACAAACTGAAGTTTTTCAACATCATAAGCACCAGTATGCTTATGCTAAGATATACATAAATAAGAATCAGACATCTGCATTGTTTAAACTCAAGGGTGATCTATACTAACATTATAGGAAAGCACAACACATAGAGGAGCTAACATTGAATTCAAGACCCATGAAAATTTAATTAATGGACACCCTCCATCTATTGCTGAAGGCAGGTTAAAAGAAGGTCAGGTCTCTATTTTTTGCGTGTCCAATATGAGTAATAAGGTTATTAATCCCCTCACGTGGCCCAAAAGTAATGAGTGTTCAGTTGTACTGCTTTCAAATAAAAAGAGGAGCTATGAACCTTGAGTCTCATGCTTCTGGCAGAGCAGAGAAGTCAAAGGAATAGAACAAGAGAGCAGATAAGAGGAGGAAAGATGGCTCTGGCTGGGAGAAATGAAAACGAGCACTGTAAAATAGATAACAGCCAGCTAGTAAAAGAGAAAGTATTAAAATTATTTCAATGTGTCCCTTGATTATAGTATTTTTTGGTTAATAAAATGTGTGTGGGAGCCTCAGAATAGGTAAAAGGATCTTACGTGGTGATGCTTTGTCAGCTTAATGAAGCATTTATATTGAAAATATTTCAGTTGATGAAGATCTTTTAATGGTGTTAACAATGTTGAGCAAGTATCTGATATTTGAGCGGGACAATTATTATTTGACGAGTTCTCTCTTTCCAAGGTAAACAATAAACAAGCATGATCATGACAATATACTGTAGAACTTGATTCAATGGCCTTTTTATTAAATTTGAAACTATAGGCAAATGCACTCATTGCAATTTTTTTTATTCAAAGAAAAAAGGATAGTTAGAGGTAGCATAATACAACTCACTAATAATTTGAAACATGCTACTCAAAACTATTCCATATTTTTTTCTTTCTTTCTTTCTTGTGTTTTGCTTTCTCTTGGTCACTAACCACAGCTTGTGATCATGGTTATGAGTAGGAAGGCATATCAATGGTAAATCTCAAGTTTCAGCTTTTAGTTCATCTCCTTCCTCACCACGGCACACCGATCCAGAGTCTAGATCAATGCAGACGCTGCACCGCCCCGCTTGTCCATCTCCCTTTCCCATCCTTCCCTCACCGGTGAACAAGCCTCTGAGATGCTTGGTCATCCGGGAGGGGCTCAGATGAGAGCTGCAGATGGGGAGGCTTAGGCATTTGGTTAGGATGCCTCCCTGGTGAGATATTCTAGGAATGTTCAACCAACGCATTGTAAACCCAGAACATTTTTTCTGCATTTTCTGGATGCAGGATGCATAGGATCCCCCGGACGAGCTAAATGTGGCTGGGGAGAGGGAAATCTGGGCTTTTCTGCTTAGGCAGCTGCCCCCCATAACCCCACCCCAGATGAGCAGGATGGATGGATGTTTTTCTTTAGAAGTATTTGTTGAAGGCTTGTGGTGATTGTATTACATTAAATCAATGTGTAAAAGGCTATCAATGTGATTAAGTATAGTTACCATATCATGTGGAAACACAGCTGAGAACACTGCAACTGTGGATTTCTGAATCTGTTTAGCAGCAACCTTAGCAAGGTGAAGTCTGTTTGTTATACTCAGTTTATTTGGAGGAATATTCTACCAGTACTGATTACTCTAAAGGTGGGGCTTATTGAAATGATAAAAAGGGGGGGCACTCACAGGTTGGAAAACAAATTGCATTTTCTTCTAGAAGTGGTAGAAGTGGCATGTTTTGTTTAACTGTGATAACATGAATGAGTTTGCTTGCTTTACCTAAAGGTGCAGAACCACAGTAAAAGTGGATTCTTTTCATTAGGAGACAAACCATGTGCCCTCGAAAAAATATGATGAAGGACATAGGTCTGGAGTCTGCGTTTTTCAGAAAACCATTTCACAAATTAAATTTAAAACAGCTGCTTTGCAATGAAATCAGGTATAAGTCTATTTCAGCGATTTATCTGGGAAACACTGCAATAAAAGGGCATGTATTCTCCCTGCCCCACTCTTGTTTGCAGCTCACACTTTCAGGGAAAGGGAATCTTGCAGCAACACCAGCACCTGACTGTCTGCATTTCCAGGACATATCAGCTGGAAGCTGTGTCTGTGCCACATGGCTTAAAAAAACACACTGTCAGACTTCTTCTCACTCATTCTACAGAGAAGGTGGCTGTGACTGGGAGCAGCTTATGGGTTGCTGGCTGTCCGGCTAACGGTTGCGCTCCTGGAGAGACAGTCGATAAGACTTGTGGATTAAAAGCATGATTCCGGCACTAAGTGAGTGAGTTAGTAACCCTGACCATCATTTTATTGATACTGCTTTTTGCCAACATGCAGATACAAGCAGAAATGTCTTGAAATCCCCGGTCCAGTATCTAATTAAGCTGGTTACTACAACATGAACAGCCTTGCCCTCCAGTACCGACCCCCATATTGAAATTATACACTTTTTCCAGTTCCACATTTGAAAATACCCAAAAGGGCACGTCTGCGATATGTGGAAACAGGTCGCGCACATTGATTTGTGAGGGCAGCTCTGTGATTCAGGTAAGTATCACACACCAGTGGGCAGGTATCACAGTTGATGCTCTTCCCCTTCTAGGCAAGTCTACATGATGTTTAACGGGCTGCAAAGTTCTGCATGGTCACTACATTTCATTAAACAAGACAAGGTCAGCAGCCTGGGCAGAGGGATGTGTTTTACTGGCATTTGAGTAATGCAGTGCTGCTAAACGCCAGTTGACCTTGTTGTTGTATCCTGACAGGCAGTGCCTCACATTCCCACTATCATGCTCTACCGAGGGAGGCGATGACATGCTGTTTAGCCACAACAAGAATACCGCCACCCCCAACACCCCACCACCCACCCACCCCCACTGCATGCATAATGTCACGCTTTCGCCTTTTTATTACAACATCATTAATTTATCCTCCCTGGCTCTGTTTTGATCAGTCTAGTTACACAGAGTTGTCATCTCTCCAGCCCCACCGCCCCTACCTATTATGTCCACATGGTCCTGTCAAGGGTCTGCACCTGAGTGGGTTATTCAGGTAATCATAGGAGGCTGTGTGTAAGCCCATTTGCTGATCACTTTGCATAGGCACTGAAGCGTGTGTTAAAACATGTGAGAATGAGAGCACTTGCTTCAGATTCTAATGAACAGATACACTGAAGATAACATTTTATGTCCCATTTCTAAGGTATTCCACAGGTGCAAGCACTCTTTATATAGTGGTCTGTGGGTTGTTCTTGACTATTTTGATCAACCTTTATCTTTGCCTCTCTGATATTTTTCTTGGCCTGCCACTTCTGGCCTTAACAAGATCTGTGCCTGTGGCCTTCCATTTCTTCACTATCTTTGAGATACAGTAGCTTTTTGTAGCCTTCCCTAAAACCACAATGCTGAACATACTTTGTTTTCAGGTAATTAGAGAGTTGTTTTTAGGCCCCCATGTTTTATTTTATTTATTAATTTATTATTCAATTTATATATCTATCTATTTGGGTTTTTTTACAAGCAAACAAAAATTAAAGATGTTTAGCAGCTTGTATGTTAAGAATGATGCAAAGAAATATCTTTGCAGTCATTCCAAACATGATCAGACCATGCAAAGCACAAACTGCACATTAAAGCTTGAGAAAAAAAAGGAGTGGGGAGAAGCAGAACTTATTGAATCCCACCCCACTTACAACAACAACAATAATAATAATGATAATAATAATAAAAGTACCAATAAAAACAACAATAATAATATTAACTTTTCTCATACTTACCACAAAAAAATATTTCCAAATGCAAAAATGGTAAAAACAATGGTAAAAAGAGTTCCCAACCGTGGAAATTAATCTTGAGGTAAATAGAATACCTCAAGGGTAAGTAACAGCTCGAGCTTTCCAAACAATTTCACAATCTCTGTAATATGACCAGACACTTTGTTTATAAAGGAATTTGAAACAGTAAATGCTTTGGCATTGCTTTATTTCAGACGGCAGACTTTTCCACAATTTAAAACCGCACAGACGTAGAAAATCTTCTCCTGATGGTTCTCGCCTTTGGAACCACAATGTTTCCAAACCTTCTTAAGCCATGTGGCTGGTCTCTGTGAGAGGAAATATTTGGAATATTGGGAGGTTATAAAAGATGGAAAGCTTTGTAAATGAACTGCCATTAAATTTTACAAAATCATGCATTTGTAATAATTTTGATTTGGGAAAGTGAGGATTTGTGTGTTCAAAATAGCTAACCATATGTGTGGTTCATATGGCCCTTTTCTGTAATAAAAGTAGAAACTGTAATGAACTCTAGAAGTTGTTGCCCCATACTTCTATACAGTAGGTCAAGTATAGAAGAATTAAAGAACAATATAATGTATGCAGAGCGTTGTTATCAAGTAGTGTTTAATTTGGATAATTATTGCAAGGCTTTTGGAAACTTTAGTTCTGTACCTGATGTGTGTTTTCCAATTTACCTTAGGGTCTATCATTAAACCTAGAAATCTTATTTCTGAAACAATTTCTATATGCACTCCATAAACGTCAACCAGTTTTTGTGAATTTATTTTGTTTCCGAATTACATTACATTACATTGCTTTATTTAAGTTGAATGATAATTTGTTACTTTCAAGCCATTTTTTAAATTTTACCTTGTTCATTATTCACAGTGTTAATAAGTTGGTCAAAACTGTACTGGCTATACAGTAGAATATGTTTGTATCATAAGCAAACAACTAATTGAGAAACACTAAAAATGTCATTAATATATGAATTAAAATATCTAGGACCCAATTCCAACCCCTGGGGAACACCACAAGTACTGTCAAGATATTTGGAAGAAACCTTTCCCATTTGAACTTATTGACTTCTGTTGTTTAGGTAGCTTTGGGCTATTTCCCAGCCATTCCACATATTCCATATCGTTTTAATTTCTTGAATAGTATCTCATGATTAACAGTGTCAAAAGCTTTTTGAAGATCATTGAAAACTGCTATGGCATGTTTTTTTATCATTTAGTGCTTTAATATTTTGTTATGGCCATTGAAGTGGATCTGTTAGTTCTGAATCCATATATCCATATCCTTCATCAATAAAATTTTGCTGATTAACACATTTTTCTAACAGTCTATCAAGTACTTTTTAAAGGATTTTGGAACACTTTGGAAGGAGAGATATGAGTCTATAGTCTGTAAAATCATTTTTGTTTCCATTTTTATACACTGGTATGACCTTAGCCCATTTTCCCTATCTTAGGAACATAGCCAAATTGAAGAAACAGGTTACAGATATGTTAGGGTAGTTACAATATGACTTATGAGCTTTTTTATAGGTGCCATATCAACCAAATGACAAAGAAAATATATTTTTTGATTTATGCACAATATCCAATATTTCATGCTCAGTAACAGCAAAAGTACCTTTTGTCATGATTGGATGCACCTGTCTGTGAAGTTCAAGGCTTAATGAGCTCATCAAACCAATTTTGTGTTCCAGTTACTGAGTGTTAATCAGTATTCAAAGCAGCAAAATGAGAAGGGTGCCCACATTTTTGCACAGCCTATTTTTCTCATTTGATTTAATTTCATACAAATGAATATTGCTACACTAAAAACATGCGCGAGAACAACAACCCAGTACTCCGCTTTTAACCCTTTTATACAGAGTCTGTTATAATGCAATAAGAGGGGTGCTCAAACTTTTTCATATAACCATATGTTTCCCAAGACAATGAACCCCACCTTGCCTCCCGATGTGCCTGTCGGGTGTATGAATGTGTAGACAGCCCTAAGTATGGTCTAACACGTGTGCTTTGAGTGTTTATCATGACTAGAAACGGGCTATACATGTACAGTCCATTTACAAAACACACACTCCTCTATGTCGGCTACGCAGACCTGACCTGACGCAGATGCTGCAGGAGTATCAAGCAGCCTAAACGGTGGTGTGTTACGACCTTATGTGTCTAGGGAAAAGGAGTAACAAAAAGGTGAATTCCTGGTGAGGATTGAATATTGTAGAGTGATGTTTATTGTTTCGGGACTGGGTAAACTAATACAAAAAT
>JAVQJG010104746.1:0-12861 GCA_036024015.1 Craterocephalus amniculus | reverse complement strand
CTATCTATCTATCTATCTATCTATCTATCTATCTATCTAATTATTATAATTATGTAGTTCATACAGTCTTTACTTAATTTACTATGCATAAACAAATCTCCAAACTCTACCAGATGGGTGAACTGTGGTGTACTGTTGGGAATCTCAAGAAACCCTCACCCACACTCAAACAATCTCAAACACACGCACAGCTTCTCCCTTTGTGAGTCTGCTGTGCAGCTGAATACACTGTAATCAGATGCAACAGTGAGCCTCTCTTTCCACAGCTGGGACCGCCAACCACATGAAACACGTGCCTTCCTGTGTTGACACCAGGAAAGATGATAGAAATTCAACTGTTGTTGCTGTGTAGCACTGGCTTTGGTCATAAAACAGCTCCAGACAGCCAATCAGTGATGTAACCACATATGGGTTCCAACCCAAGATGCAAAATAAGAAACAAAAAATATATTTAAATTGAAAAAGAAGCTTTTATCAATGTCTCAGAGCCTACTATTTACTGTTTTATTCACATGACCAGTTAACCTTTTTTAAACTAAACTTAAATCTCTCAGATAAACTAAATATGATAACATGCTTAATGTTTTCTCAGGCTTTTTATCATACTTATACATACAATTTGCAACCTCTGTTTTAACAAACACACCCACACCCTGGACATATAGCTCTATTTTTATTTGTGTATATATACACATATAAAAAATAAGGAAATATGTACAGTGATAATAAATATCAACATGTTTGTACAAGTGAAATAAGTTACTAAACATATTTTAAAAACAAACATAATAGACCAATAACACAAAGGCAAAAATGGGGCAAAAATTAATAAGAATACAAATAACACGAGCAAACAGCAGAACTTAAAGCCTTGAAGAAAATATTCTAAGGAAATGAATACACATGAACTGAAGAACAGCTGTACACATAAAGAATGTAACTCATGCATTTTTCTTCAAGCTTGAGACCTGTTTTTGTTCATTTATTCTTTGCAAAATGATATAAAGACAAGCCTGATTGTTAAAGTAAAAAAGACTAAGACTTAAATAAGTACCAGTGTAAAGAGCTAACTTGTTTTTAGCTTTCAGTCTTAAGGGAATTTGAATTAGAAATATTTTTTCTGTCACTGAGCTGCTTTAAATTAGTAGCTACAGTATATATTTGGTTTTCAGAGGGATTAAAAAAATTATATCATTCAGGTTTTTCGTAATACGAGTTAAAAAAATGCTCCAGGAGATCATATCTGACATGTAAACAGAAAACAAACAGAAGCTCCATCAGATTCAAGC
Organism: Craterocephalus amniculus; assembly: GCA_036024015.1. Classification (NCBI taxonomy): domain Eukaryota; kingdom Metazoa; phylum Chordata; class Actinopteri; order Atheriniformes; family Atherinidae; genus Craterocephalus; species Craterocephalus amniculus. The sequence goes on along the minus strand of JAVQJG010104746.1, from coordinate 11,572 downwards.
CTGTTCTTGCCTTTTGCTCGAAGGGAAGTTTAGTTGTAGATAAAATATGCAGGAGCCTTGCTAACACCAGTTCCGTGTAGCAAAGTGGACGGACTGCTGAGACTTAAATATTGATCTGGAATCAAATTAAATTAAAGAAAAAAAGAAAAAAAAACAAACAAACAGGAACACAAGCAAATGCAGTCTACTTTGGCTTATCCAAAAGGTGAAGAGGCACAGAAAAAGTAAACATTGAAATGCAGCCACAAATTCCTGTACAAGTCTTGAGCCATAAAATCTGACATGTTTGTTTATTTTTTTTCCAACATTAGTATCTTAAAAAAGTCCAAAAAAATGATTGATCGAAATGTTGCACTCAGGGAGGCTCATGCAACACGAGGATGGAGTGCTGGCGGCTTCCTCAGCCTTCAGGATCGTTTTGATATTCTACATCTCTCACAGCGCTCTGTACACAGTGGGAACAAAACAAAGTACTTCTGTCCTCAACCTTCTTTCATGCTGTCCTCCTCCGGTCTCCACAGACTCGTCTCCAAAAAGTAAAGGACACCCGTGATGGAAAAAGCGCTGAAAGAGGACACACATCTGACATTAGAAACAGCAAAAAAGAGATCAAAATGTGGGCCATATGTCATCTTATATGAGCACATGTCCATGGAAAACATCAAATGTTGGAACTCTCAAATCACAATCTTAAACTTTATGCAAAGAATGTCAAAATTAATTCAGGTTTTACAAGAACAATTTAAATAATACGCATGTTTGTTGGTGAACTTGCAGCTGCGGTAGTGAAGTGGTTAAATCTGTCAGATCTGAGCAGAAGATTGCCAGGAGTCGTGCAAGTGGAACATTTTTATTAAACAGATTTTTATGTCAACCCAGGTCTTTCTTGGGTCATCTTATTTCAAAGCTGACCAAACTGGAACTTATTGTTTTTTAATAAAATGTTGTAGTTTCCAGCTTCAGGCTGTGGGTGTGAGCCCTTTTCTTATCTTTCGCCAGGAAAGCAGCTCTTTCGATGCACCTTTACCTCAAGGCCTTCATAAAAAGGAGTGCACAAGGACATGTTGGATGAGAGGAAGACTGGTTATATATGGCTGTGCCTGCGGTAGTAGTAACTCGGTGAGGCTGCACATAGGTACTGAAACCTCACGTAAATGTTGGCCATGCTAATCTCTTCTCCGTGATGATGCTCACATGGCATGCTGAAGTCTTTTGCATGTTCATCTTGTGGATGATAACATCTGCTAAGCACAAAGTACAGCTGAAGCCAATGGGAGTATCACTTTCAAGGGTGCATCACTATGTAAATGCTCGGAGCCCCCTCTTATTTCTTTGTATTTTGCTTCTAGCAGCCAGACAGTCTTATCATCTTTTGAAGTGGTATTTAGCAATGATTTTTCTGTGCTCTCAAAAGGACTTTTAAAGTTTTCTTTGTCCACTGGTTGCGTTTTCATTAATTTTCAATCCATTCTTTTGGATCTGATCATTTTCACAGGAATACTATTTTTTTATCTGCCAAGATACTTCAAATTGACCTATGAATCATTTAAGCATAAAGAGACAGCAAATTAAAGAGATTAACTCAGGGACAAAAAGGCTGGCGTATGCCAAATGACACAAGGATTGGATTGAAAATCAGTAGCTACGGGGCTTATGGAGAGATGAATCCTCCCTCAGAGGCTGGATAGCAGTATTACAGGAGCAGAGTGGGCTCATCTTGACAGAAAATGGAACAAAAGGGCAACAAACATTCATATAAGAGCTTTGGATGCTGGCTGGCTTTTGTTATTTCTTTAAGCAAATTTCTAGGCTTCTTTAAAGCAGAATTTCGCTTTTTTTTTAACCTGGGGTTTTTTCTCATCTTTGCTTTCATACATGTGAGTGATGGAGAAAGGATTTTTCAAGATAGCTCCAGTATTTAGCTGGGTAGGCAGCTAGCAGCCCAGCTAGGTAAAAAAAAAAGAGAGTTCAGGGTGTGTTGAAGAAAAAGGTAATTGTACAAAATATTGATTTTCAGGTCTTTTAGAATCGTAAAAATCTGTTTTTGTCTTTTGTGTTTCCTTTTCTCTGCACCTATTTGTGGTTTTCCTGGCAATATACAGTCGCAGAAAACATATCAAAACAACCTTGTTTTCTCATTTTCTTGTTAATTTGAAATGCCTGGTATGACTGAAGGTTCATTTGTTTGGACAAACATATCGATAATAACAAAAAAGTTCCTAGGAGTTGTTTAATTAAGAGATGCTAGCCATTTTATATGATTTTATATGATAATAATCCAATTCACTGATGCTTTTACATCAAAAGCTGTGGCACTGTACGGCCATTAACAGTTCAATGTTTTCTTTTCTGTCTGTTTTAGTCACATGATACACACAAGAGTTAATACTTCATAAAATGAAAAAGATATAAAAAAAAAGCCCAAGGTGGTCCAATACTTCTTTTTCTGTGACTGTACGTAAAGAAATTAAGGATCTGAGCATCGTACTGTCCTGGAGAATTAATTTAGGCACTAAAAAAATTAAGATGATGGCACTCAAAGTCAGTGTTAACAACTACACTAAGCCGCGCATGCTGCAAGCCAGTTAGCATCATTCCTGTCATGCTCAACGTCATGTTTTTTCATGTAAAAAGGCAAAAGTTCAGTCAGCGAGGAGTCACGCTGATCTCAGCCTATTATCACATGTCCCTTAGAGCCGGGATCCTTCAGATAAGAGGTGCCAGAGTCTCAAGACAAAACTATAAACACTACAGACTCCACAGACTGGAGGTTGCTGTGAATGTGCAACACACATTCATGATTGTTCATCAAACAAATCAACAGGGGAAAAGTCTTCAGAATAGGACTCAATGAACTACGCTGCAGCATTCAGTGTACCCACCTGCTTTCACCCAGCTCAGACCAATCTCTGCTCAGAACTACTCTAAAACCAAATAATTATAGGATATGATGGAAAATGGGCATCATCATTCTTATTTCTGCTCAAAGAAATGTGCTTATTTTCATTTTTGCCTCATCACACTCTTCACTGTTTATTTGAATAGTTTCCTGTTTTACCAAGGTTGTGTGTCTGTGTGTTTTTATAACAGCAGACAGCAGTCAGAGAGCTCTCAGTTTGGAGAATTACAAGCAATTCCTGACAACCAAGACATGCTCAGAGCTATTCTGGAGCAAAAAGCTAGTTCTCTCTGAGACACTTGTTTACTTTGTCTCTACAGTTTATATCAGCGGGATGTCAGCGTAGCAGCGCAGTCCACGATCCGTTCAAACAGGATCAAGGTTGCAACACGGCGACAATACGGACAATGTTACATGCACACACTCCATGTAATCGCTGGCACTCAAGTGTCTCCATATAAAATTCACAGTGTAATATGTGCTGAAGCCACTGTGAAATTTGTGAGGTTCTCTTCTGTCTAACTTTTAGCTTAGCTCAACCTGTCAGGAAACTTTCTGATTTCCCAAACTGAGAGTCTTTGACTGCTGTCTCCAGCAGATAAGACACTGACTCATCATAAGTGCAACAAGCCCCTTTAAAAGAATACAACTTGGTATTTTTGCAGGAGGGGAAGGGAGGGGGCGGAAGGATTAAATGCATAACGCATTGCACGCTGTTTAATGAGCTTTTCAACCTTTGGGAAAAGAGAAAGTCAGGTGGTCTCACTCAGTATGCTAATTTAAGCAAACCATATCCTCACATTGCAGCATTATATTGAACAGAAATGATAGTGGTATTAAATTTTTCATCAGTTTCTCAGGAAAAGGCAAACACAAGAATTTTCCATAATAATTTGTAACACCACACCAAGCAGCACTGAAGAAAAAAAAACAGATAAAAGAGGGAAAAAAGCAAAGAGCTTGGCTAAAAAATCAGTTTGCCTGAATCAAATTAAGTGGATAAAAAATACCTTTCCCTGGTGCACGGCTGCCTCCCGCCTCGACCCAGTCGTTTTCAGCATGGCAGCAATCGGTGTGTCTGTCCGTCCATTCTTCCATCAACACTGTGTGTGTGTGTGTGTGTTCTTTGTGTGCCGGTGTGTTTTACAGTGCTCCTCCACTGTATAAATCCACAGTGGCCCGGGTCAGTCTCTGGGCGTCGGTATGAGGGAGGGGGGCTGAGTTTCATGGGGTTTACATCACAAATGCTATGTAGTCCTGGGTGTATGTGTTGGAGTGGTTGGTTTCCTCTTGGCAGTGCGAGTTACCACCCTCACCAAACACATAAAATATAAAGCACTTATAGAGACATCCACAGCGGTCGCAACAATGACGGGTTCAACTACATTCTCCGTGCTTAATGTCTTCATGTCAACTTCAATTTAGAGCTGTGCAATTATTGTTCCGCTGCTATGAGCCGAATGCAAATAGTCTGTTCAAAGAGGATAAACAAAGATTCAAAAAGGTCTCATTTAAAACACCCATCTGTCACACTCGGTGACTGTAATAAATGTCATATGGAGTGCACTTGTACTGTATCGGGCTTGAAGGTCACTGTGCAGGACTGAGTGAAGAATAATGTAATGCTAAGCAGGTTGCCCTCACATTGTCTTTCACAGAGGTGAGCCATTAGTCACTTGCAAACTGTTGGAGCGCTGCTGTAGTCCATAAGACAAAAAAAAAGTCAACAAATGTCTTAAACCAAACCAACCATCACATCAAATTAAAGGGAAAGGGTATTGTGGAGTTTCTCCAGCGGAAAATGCGTCACGGAGAACGGGGGTATAAATTAAGCAGAAAAAGTCTTGAGACAGTGTCCTTCATTTAGAAACACCCCCTCTTGTGTCTTTCACTCCAGTTCACTTCATTTTCCATTTAATTTCGTCTCTTTTAGCCTCGTCTCTCTTCCTCTTTCGGTCCCACACAGAGCTCCTGCCACAGGGACATGATTGTCGTCTTGCTTGGAGATTAATTAGTCCTTTTATACTGCGCTCTCACTCCTGGCTCACAAGTACAAATCAAGGGAGGACGTGCTTCCAGTTTTTTTTAAGTGCAGAAAAGCTGAAAAAAAAGTTCTCAAAGGAACACAAGAGCAGAATTAGTTCAATATTTCCAGTTGGTTGCCCATTGTTGTTGGCCGGTCTCAGCGCTGGGGCTAAACTCAATGTACAAGAAACGTGCCCTTCAGAGAACAAATAATGGCATTTGCTGGATTTCCATGCTGGAGGTGGTCTCCTCTGTGTTCAAACTTTTTTTTTTTATAAATACAAAATTTACACAAGTGGCAGATGCACAGTGGAAGCAGAAGAGGTGGCAACCATGACTGCACCTTGCCCAAACACAGTAATTACGAGCGCATGTTGGCGAACACGGTGTATGAGTGTGTATATTTAACATGCTGTGTGCTATAAATGTTGACAGTGAGCCAATCAGGCATTGACAGAATGAGAAACAGAGAGAGAGAGAGTGAGAGAGCGAGCAAGAGCATGTATCCTCAGAAGGAGGGAGGTAGGTTGGTTGTTTTGTTTTTCCAACTCAGGGGATGGAGATGGAGGAGGGACGGCCTACACGGACGACTCCTCTGGGTTCGCGTCGGGCAGGACGCTCCTCTGCTGCAGAGTGCGTCTCAGCTCCTCCTTGAAGGGGCTAGAGTAGTCGTTCCCGCCCACACCCAGGCTTCCCAGCCCGCCGCCCCCAGCACTGGCCCCGCTAGCCCTCTCCTCCCCCGCTGTGCTCAGGTTGAGGCGGATGTAGCCGTTGCTACCGGAGCCTCGGATGTTGGTGAGGCTGAGACGGCTCGGGGAGTGGATGGGCTGGCCGGGGATGGCGCTGGGCGACGCCGTGCTGCTGACACTGCTCGGCCCGAGGGCGTGCCCGGGAACGATCTTCAGCGAGCCGTCTGAGTAGTAGTAGTTGGCGCCTGTTTCCCAGAAGCGGTCTTCATCATTGGGCATCTTGCTGGGCACAAAGGTGGGGGGCTCCTTGGGAAGGGTGATGGGGTAGACCAGGGTGCTTTCAAGGGGCTTCATGTCGGCTCCCTTTCCCAGGGCCAACTTTAACCTCCTGCGCAGGTAAAGGGCTGCGATGAGGAGCAGCAGGCACGCCGCTCCGAGGGTGATGACCAGCACCCAGAAGAGCCCCATGCTGCTGTCCGGAGCGCGGGCTTCCATGAACACTGGAGCGCTCGCAACGATAGCCACCTGGTAGCGCTCTGTCTGAAACTTGACGCCCTGCTCCTCAGAATAGCATATGTAGCGACCCGCTTGCATTTGGCCCGCTTCGGGAATGACGAGGGCTTTGAGGGCTCGGTCGAAGCGCGGCCCTCCTGCCTCGGGGTCACCTAGCAGGAGCTCGCGGTCATTTAGAACCCAGCAAGGCTGAGCTAAGTTGGACACCAGCTGGCAAGGCAGCACCATGTCAGACCCCACAACCACCGTCACGTTTCTCAGACGGGAGTGCTCTGCAGAAGAACAGAAGGGACGGAGAACGTGAGGAAGAGGAGACAAGAGTAATCCATGAAATAATCTGCTTTTAGGGAAAACACCGACTCAAATTTAGTCTCTATTTTGCAACTTGCTCCTGCACTGACAACAAACTTCCACAAGGGGCCACTAGTGAGGCATGGTGCCATACTCACCAGGGCTTGGGATGGAGACAGGCTTTTCAAATTTGCCATGATTAAAACTGTCCAGCATGAGGTCCTGTGTGAGGGAGGAGGTGGACCTGGGGACAAGAGGACAGGCAGAGGGAAAAAATTCAGAATTGTTTGAGGAGGTCATATTGATTTGTACAGTTCAGCGTGGAGGGAAATACAATAAAAAAACACAAAGAAATATCACAGATAATTCAGACATCTGCTCTTCAGTTATCACCTTGTTCAGAATAGACATGACAGGCTTTCAAAACAGATATGGTAAATGTCCTCTGCCCCGCATAATGCTCTTAAAATGTTAAGCGAGAGGCATTTACTCAGAGGACTTACTTCAATAATCCTGTTTTGATATATCCCAAATAACAGCCTTGTCTGGATGTCAGCTCATAATAAACTTTAAAAGTCACGTAACATTCAAATACTGTTTCAGAGCCTCGTCCAGTAAATCAGCAGCTTCTGTCCAGCAGCAATGCCAAGCCTCATCAAACAGGGAATGAAAGCGAGGGGGCAAACAGGTACTCGTCTCACCCTCGGTGGAGGTCGATGCGGACGCAGGCCCGGCCCTCGTTGTCCCAAGCGCAGTAGGGGTCCCTGGCGAGCAGACAGTCTGGCTGAGAGTGATAGCGGCTGCAGTTGGCCAAGGGCAGCTGGAGAACCTCAGAACGGGAGCCGATGTACAAGTACTTCTACAGAACAGCAGAGAGCGGAGGCAAGAAAGACGAGGACGGAGAACAGAGCCAGTCGTCCACAAGGAGCCCCAAACCAGAGAGAGAGAGAGATAAGAAAGAAGAGGAAAGATAAATGGAAAGAGGAGGAGAGTGACTGAGTTATGGGTTAGAGGAGATAATGGGATAATCACTCTCAATTACAATAACATATACCCTCCGACCCTCTTCCAATCCAATCTGGTTTGTGTCCTTTTCACAAAAGCTGTTATAAAATATGTCTGGTTGCGGCTAAGCCCGTATTAATGAGATAAGCACTGGGCTTTAGCTCTGAGAACGCCCCGTCAAAGTGCATCGATCAGCGGCCAGGCCGTCGCAGATCCACATGACGGTGCCAAGGAGCGTGGGGTGGAAAAGAACACGGGCAGGGGTTCAATTCCCCGAGTAAATACTGTCATCATGGGAGGGAAGTTTAGGATTCATGAGCTGACACCTGATCCGAAAACAGGTAGCCTGCTAGACGGCACCGGGAGAGTCAGCCTTTTGACAAAACATCTAAGAATATAAGCATCTGGCAAAAAATGGCATTAACAGATCAACAAAGTCAGAGAAGCGCTGCTGCAGGGGAATACCAATGAGTCCCTTACACAGACAACAAAGGAAGGCAAAATAACTAAAGGAATATAATTAGATGGCACAGCAATGAGCTTACAGTGCTGGCCGAGCAGGAAATTCCCAAAACAGTAAAAGGACTTCTCGCCCCTCCCAACTTCTGAACACAATCCATGACGATAAAATGCCCACGCTTTATCAAGGGAGCAGCTTAAAGCGCCGCACAAAAAAGGAAGAGCTCCTCTCCTCTTCTTAAAATCTCTTCTGCCTCAGTTTGTTTCACTGCCTCTCATCTATTAACAAGTTGCTTACTGGAGTGTGCAGGCAGTGACTCAGTACTTTACTTTTCTTGTAAATTAGTCTCCATTTAGAAGAAAATGGAAGTGAAGTGTTTTAAAAGGGCACAGCAGCGATTTACGCAGTTGCTCCGAGCCACTTCAGGAGCTTTGCAGGTGGCAAAATCATCTGAATCTGCCTCCTCACAGCATTTTTAAAACACCAAATAAGAAAAAAAGGTGAAATATCCTGTTTTTATTTTTCTTACCTTGGAGTGGGAGATGGTTAGGCTGTCCACCGGGCGGGCCGTCTCAAACAGCTGGATCTCCTCAATCACGTGGGCCTCCGAGCCAAGGATCACCACCCTTTGCAGCCAGCCCTCCGCTGCAGAGCCACAAGGAAAAGGAAGGAGGAATATTTCACTTTATTTCTGTCCTATTTAGTCAAAAATTAAATCTAATTTCACCTTAATGCAAAATTCTTCATCGCTCATGGGATGCATAAATATTTCATGGTCTCCGTCTGAATTTTTATACAGTTTCACACAGATCGCTTCAGTACTAAACCTTATAAACTCACAGCTCTGACAGCCAAGTCACCTGTTCAAATATAATTGATTTGATATTGTAATTAATCGCCAACGCACCGATCACAGCAAATCAGTTCATTTGTATTCTAATGATATCTTTCAGTAAACTTACCCGAGCAGCAGCGGCTGCATACATCTCAGTTTAAATGTTAATCAGGAGTACACAATCACTGCTGACTGCAAAGTATGACATTTAAAAAATTTATGATGCCCAAATAGATTCACAAAGACACACCTGCTATTGTAAAGAAGTTCATTTAAATATTAATGATGAAATATGATTATATACAAATATTCTGCTTTAATATTTGTGCTTCAAATATTAAAGGAAAAGCTGATAAAGCATCGTCTCTCTGCTTTCTTTAGTGGTGATTCACGAAACATACAGCGGGTGAAGGATTGACTCTAACGGAAAAACCTTTCCGTACATTTGTTATCGGTTCATGGCTTTCTTTTCAGAGCCCAAAACAAAACAAAGAGTCTCTTATGGTTTTAAAGCTCTTTCAGCGTTTTTCTTTGCCACCGCAGGAAAAAAAGCACATATTAAATGAAACTAGTAGCATTAATTATATTTCTGAAGGTCTCTCAAAGTAGCATGGCTTAAGTTTCAGTATGCTAATGGCAAGGCTGATAAACCAGGGCTACTGACTTAAATTAAACTTTGATTTAATGTTATTTAAAAAAAATTATATTAGCTGATAAAAAAAGACATTAATGATGGGATGAAAAGGCCACATAAATGTAAAGAGAAGAAACATGATGCAGCCCCTCCTGTTGGAACATCCAGCTTCTTTATGGAGATCCTTGGCAACAAACTATATTTAAAGGTGATTTTATATTTTAGGGGATGCTGTTCCCATTTTGCACCTTGGGAAAACAGTCATATTATCAGAGAAACCTGAAGACTTTTTAAAGAGGTGTATGGGGAGCTGATGCTGGAGGAGGAAGAGAAGGAGGCTCTCAGCTCCTTTCATGTAGGGCACCGTGAACAAGTTTAGATCCCCGGTGATGAAAGAGTCCCAGGCACAGCTGGTGGGGTGACCTTGGTGATTGTGTGGAATGGTGTTACATGCTGACGTGTGCTGTCTTGTGTGGTCCTGACGATTAAGAGGCTGTCACGGAAGATATGAAAAGCCAACCCGGCAGCTAAATGCACGCAAACACACGTAGCTAGCAGGTATATCATCACACCTGCCTCTCACGCCGTCAGGGACCACCGTCAGCTAATCCCTCAATCCTGAAGTCTTTTGATTTTTTTTCACCTGAAAAATCAGACTGGACAAGCAACCCACCCCCCTCCTTTCCCTCCTTCCTTCTATCTGTCTTCACACTTCAGCTGTCGCTATGCTGCAGCTAATAGCTAATCAAGCCCGCAGGCCGACTGGCACCATGAACGCATGTCTGCCAAGGGCCCCGTTGAGTTTGTGCTGTGAAGCACGGCGAGCGGGGATGACTGCGCTTGGCTCGGCGTGCGCAAGCGTGCGTCCATGTGTGTCAGTTTCTAAGTGTGTCACCTCATGTGTGTGTTGCAATCGGCCTAGCCTGCTTGCCAAGCAGAGAAGCCCAGAGTCCGCTGTTGTCACACTGTCAGTGCTGCCCCCAGTCACTCTGCCTATGCAGTGATCTGAATGCTAAGCAGTCCAGTCGCTCCTCATTCATGAGACGGACCGCATTGAAATTCCCATTCCCTGCAATCCCAGCGTCAGAGCTGGGTTATTTGGGAATAAGTCTCTGGGAGAAGGAGTCGATTTCTGATCCGTGCCAAAACCTGACATTGGCATATGGGTCCTACGGCTACAGGCTGGAGATATTAATTAAGTTGAAGATACAGTAAGGTAGATGTGTCCTGCAGTGCACGAGGATGGAGTTCTGCATGCAAATGAAGGCTTTAATTGAAACCGAGCTGAAGTCTGACCAGATGGCATGTTGTTTTCATGCCACCATACATAATGCCAGTACCTGAGCCTGAACGCTCTTTAACACACCGTCTGTGGAACCCCACAAACGCCCACCGATGGGAGGGCGCTGAATGACTGCGAGCATAGGATGCATTTTCATTGCCATGGTTTAACAGGAATTTCATACACTTCAAAGGAACACAAAACAACCAGCATGCAAAAACACAAGCTTTAGCTTAAGCCTGTAAAGCTTAAGTGATTCATATGCAGTAGATTATGAGATGATTCAAGGCTAATGCCTTTTTTTCCCCTCAAAGCAGAACAGGATGTTCTCTTGACCTGCCGACACTGCAAGATTGATTAGTAACTGGGAGAAGCTTTTATCAATGTGTGTTCAGGCACACAGGGAAATTTCTTAGAATGTGAACTATTATGTGAATTAATAAATGGGAGTTGCTTGGTCCCAGCTTGGAGCATTGCAGACATTTATGTTGTTGATGCGTTTGATGAGTGAGTTTTGAAAAGATAAAACCAGTACATGCAGTGGAAATGTTTTGGCCTGTGAAGTCTATGAACTTTGAACTGCTGAAAATGTCATCTGAACATTAATTATTTTCATGTTTGCTCCTTTCAGAGGTCATATTTTTTACAACAGGAGTACCGAGCAGCTCTTATAATATGAGATGCTGTTGTGTAATTCATACCGGTGCCGATGAAGAGCATGTTGTAATGCCGCTGGTCCAGGGCATTGACCCGATCCACCGCCAGCCTGGTGAAGTTGACCCCCTTGGTTAGCAGCAGGGGGCGACCTAAAGCTTTGTCCTCCATCAGCGGGTGTTTCTTTGCAAAGTTGAGCGTGGCATCAGGCAGCTGCAGAGAGCTGTTGTAGCCATTCTCCCTGTCTGACTTAGTTATACACTGCAGCACAGAGAGAGGACGGAG
>JAVQJG010104738.1:0-10119 GCA_036024015.1 Craterocephalus amniculus | reverse complement strand
CAAACCTCATCTTTGAACAACTACAGAGGAAGACATTGCAGCTGCTACGAACGTAGCATCGGCCAGCTGTCCATTTAAGGAAGATTTATGGGACCAGAATAGAAACTGGGACGCAGCGGTAACCGGTGATCCCCAAAATCTGCATTAGTTATTATATTCTGTTTTTGAAAACTGGCCGACAGCCCAAACATGCAGCACCTTGGATAAATATGACGTAATGACGCAGCACCGGCCAGCTGTTTTTGATGGAAAACAAAACCGGTTCTTTGGAAGCACCAGAGTTGAACCAACTAAGCTCTGGCTCTGGCACCAGCACCAGCTCCTCGTTGGTGGAAATGAGGTAATTGGCACACTGCCCCAGCGAGTTGTTTCCATATTGTAGCTCGTGAAGGCCCAGAGTTCACTTTGAAAGATGTACACAAACCACATTTCAAACAAGCATAAAACACACAAGGCAGCTATGATAAACATGCATACGAACAAGTAAAAGCAAGTCTATAAAGGCAAGTATATTCTTGTCCGTAGGCTCTAGCCCCCAAATCTGATTTACATGTGATAGAACAACACCTTTCTTTATTACATATACACTTTTTTAAATGTCATGGTTTGGAATTTTGTTTAGCAATATAAATATTTGTTTTCAGATATTCTTTTGGTACGTAACATACATGCTCAGATATATAAGCCAAATGATATTATCATGTGATATTCTGCTGTTTGATACCAATACTTATCTGGTGTGTCTTGGTTGTGTCATATTAATTCATTGGCTGCCAGCATTGAAAGTCTCTTAGAAAGGTTATGACACAGTCCTTCACCCAACCACCACAACACATAATTTGTTTTGCCAGTGTCTCACATTCCCCTGTCTCTCACTGTTGAAAGCCCCAAAAGATGTCTTTTAACTACTTTGGCAGTGAATTATCAGATTTGAAAAGACGCCAAAAGATGCTTTTTGGGGGTCCCAACAAGGGAAGAAAATGAATTCAATCAAGAATGCATGTCTGTGTTTTCTTCACAAAACTACACCAAACATAAAAAGGGAATCTTGGCTTGGTCAGGCAAGAAGAAACTAATTCACCTTTTACGGCTACTTCTGCTATGCTTCTACCCCCATCAGGCATCTCACAGAGGTAAATCCCATCATCATCAACTCCAATGTCACGGATAGTAAGTCGTCGTTTTGTTCCCCACTCCTCCATTCCATATTTGGCCCCTGGTTGCAGTCGTCTGTCCTCCAGATACCATGTGATAGGAACAGAGTCTTCAGGAACTTCACACTCAAGAACAGCTAAATCTCGTTCCCATACTTCTAGATCAATGAGAGGCTGCTTGAATCGCACCGGCGGCTCTGAGATCAAAGGAGAGGAAGAGCAACACTTTTATTAAGATAATATGACTTCTCCAATCGTTAAAAGCAAAAAGAAATAAATATACTCGTATTTCATTCTATCTATAGCAGGACATTAGTAGCACTTTATTAGTGTACATAGTTTAAGCAATTTGAGCCTGCGAAAACTCACAAATCATGCATGTCCTCATAGTAATGCGGCAAATTGAAATATGATTCACAGTAAATTCCAGCTATACAAACAAGATAAGCAAAATCGTGGGACAAGAGACTTATTTAGTTGAGGAATGGAAAGGTTATAAACACACTGGGGTGCTAGATAGGGAATAAACTGTTTGTAACTGACACCATCAGACAGTACCAGACAGTTGTAAACAACAGAATGTGGACCCTATTTAGTGATCTGTGAGCAAAGCTCTTCATCCCCATATCTTCCTAATGTTTTAACAAGACCATTCAGTCAACCGACTGTTGGTACCATAGGTTCATTTAAATTACGTATATGTTAAAACATTCAGTTAAACGTTTATTCACTGACCATAATCCCATCTGTGTCATCTTCTGTATCTATTACTTAAACACCGTAATACTTTGATGGTGCCATGAGTTTTGACTTCTCTGGCCCATGTGAGAAATATGATCCTCCTCTGAAGGACGTCACATGGACACCCACCCCAAGACCTTTCACAAGCTAAGTGACTTTGCAGACATCGTGCCGCAGTTGAAATCAAGCTGATTAACTTTGCTTGTTTAGACATTTCTGGCGTCAAATTTCTTTTCATTGATCAGAACTGATCACAGATCATATTGTGGTGGTCCAACTGGTCAATTACAAAGACAAATGCGTAACATCCTGATCAGTAAGCTAAAGATTTAGGCATCTGTAACATCCAAATGGGTCAGAAAGTTAGAATTATTAAAAACATACCTTTACTATTGTAAAAAACATTAGTAGATACTGTAGTGACAATTTGCTTAAGTTGATTGTGTGATTTAATATTTGTAAGGTTTCCATGGTGAGGCATGACATAATATAGCCTTTTAACCTTTTGATTTTCCCATCCCTCTTTGGCCTTACCCCAATAAATGATCTCAGTGCACATCTTTATCCCACTGACATCATCCTAGTATCAAATGGGGCGAAATTTGATCCAAGAACGTACCACTCCCTACTCACTCCTTTACTCACGGAAAAACAGGCATCACAGGCTCGGAACTTGTCTGCATTTACTTTTCCTTCACGTTGGCACAATGGTTAAAAACTATGGAGCTGCTGTAAATAATCTGGACTTACCCTTGACGGAGAGGTGTACTGCACTGAGGGTTTGCCCTGCCGTGTTCGATGCAGCACAGACATAAACTCCATTATCCTTTTGCTTACAATACAGAACTTTAAGTGTGAAGTATCCCTCTCTGTCCTCATATAACAGGTAGCGCCTCCCGGACAAAATGAGTCTGCCATCTTTCCTCCAGATTATCTCTGGTTTGGGTTTACCAGTCACAAAGCAGCGGAATTTGGCATGTTTTCCTTCAGTCACTGCAAACATTTTAACTTTTGTTGACTTGGTCATGGAGTCATCTTTTAGTCGGTTTGGCACTTGTCTGCCGCTCCTCTGTTTTCCCTGGTGGGCTTTCCATTGGCCATTTGTGTAGCCATTCCGGTTGGCTTCCTCTTCGTGTCCTGGCCCTGCATCAACAAGCAACACAGCTCCTGCCAGTGCTTCCCCAAACTCATTCCTGGCCTTGCACGTATATACACCACCATCTGGAGCTCGAGTCTTAAAGATTTTGAGCTGGAACCATCCACCATCTTGGTAGCCCACACTGAAATGTGTACTCTCAAATATCTCATTGAGTTTTTTACCATCCTTTTCCCAAACTACCTCTGGTCGTGGACTTCCCCAAAGCTTACAGGAGAAGACTGCATCTTCTCCTCGGCCAACACGAGTGGAAAGAGGCTTGATGAGGAATCGCGGCTTATTCTCCTCTCGGAGCTCCATTTCTTGGGCCTCACCCTCCACCCTCAGCGTTGCAGCTGCATACGTTTCCCCAATGCTGTTCTTTGCTTTGCATATGTATTGGCCACTATCCTCAATGGTAACAGCTGAAATGATGAGGTTGTAAACATTGCCATCCTCAAAGACCCTGTATCGTCCCTGTGGGTCAATCTTTTCATTGTTTCTCTCCCAGATTACGGCTGGCCTCGGATCGCCACTGATTTGACACTTTAAGACTGCATCAGTCCCACTTTGGACCACTACCGGTCTTGGATAAGCTAAGAAGCGTGGTGCACCACCAAAGACGTCCATGTTTGCTTCCGGGACAGCTTTCCTTCGCCTTAAATTGTCCAGGGAAGTAACAAGAGGCTAATCTCCGTGGCAAGACTGTCCAACTTCGGAACTGCAAGTTTCTAAAGAAAAAGACAACAAAGAGGTTCATTTGATATTTGAGCAGCAAAATGTAAGCATCAAGACCAATAGATAAGTCATCCATTATTACTACTGTAACAATTTAATACTTTCAGGTTTCTGGAACTATTAACTCTTATTATTGTCATTCCAAAACTCTCTCTTCCCCCCCATTGTGCAAATGTTTCAGCTGAAACAGATGCTGTGATTATTAGGACTAATTGAATTAGATCTGTCTGCGTGAGAGAAAAGCACAGCCTCACATCGCAGTACGAGGTGGAACAGCACAGTCCCACTTCAGCAGCAGCCACAACACATAGCCGGTACAGCTGGTGCTGTATTTCAATGGGAAAGTGCTTAATATAGTAAACCCTAAATAAAGACCTGAGAGGGAGTGTGTGTCAGGTATCACAAAGACGACTCAAAAACCTGCACACTAAGAAGAACTTGCTGTAAAATATGCTGAACTTCCATCATAACAGCATCTATGTCAGTTAGTTGTCTCTGTTGCCTTTGTTCTAACTTCTTGTTTTAAATGCCACTGAAAAGATTATTTTAGTCTGGAAATCTGTTTGAATTTTCTTTTTCTGGAAATTCTGATTTCCTTATTACTTGTTTTAATTGTTTACAGAATACTGTAAATACGTATTTGTTATGGGACACATTGAAATTTTTACCCTAGAAGCAGGAGGGCTGCAAACCTAAAAGATGAGCAACAAAAAAAGATGTTACAGCCACCCAGTCTACCATCATTGCATCTCACAGGATTTTCAGAACTGAAGAGGCCTTTTAGATAAGAGTTGAAATATTTCCAAGAACTAAGAAATAGAAATTCAGTTGCCTCAAATATCCTTGTAAACAATTACCATAACTAGGATGATTGAGAATCTACAAAATCTTGAAATCAAATTTTATTAACAAAGCCCTTTCATGCCAAGGCAACACAAAATGCTTTACATATCAAAAACAATTTATATATAAAAGAGAATTTAAAAAGTCTTCATTCATCAGCTATAACAATTTAAAAACCCAAACTTCAAACTTCATCATTTCTTTCATAAACAATCACACAGACATTCACACAAACACACAAACACACACACATACATAACCAATGGTGGTAATATTGTGTTATTGGCTTAAAACACTCAACTCATAATAACATGTTTGCATTCTTTTATAATTTCAGAAGATCACCAATCTGTATCTGACACTTGACCTTTAAAGCATGACCCAAGAATAAAAACAAAAAAGTCAGTTGTTTTTAATCTGAAGTCTTTATTTGACCCTTTAACAAGATGTAAAAATTCTGAGATAAATATAGCATATGTACCATTTTTTTTAACCCTTCCTGGCATAAGACAAGTATCAGTAACATAAAATCATGCCACAGGCCTCAGAAACTGTGTATTAAATATGATACATGCAGCATTGGACAGCTGAGAAACAAAATGTAAATTCCAAAATAAACACATGAACAAAAATTTTAACTTTATCAAATCGGGATGTGAAAAAAAAGACAAGTAAGCTCTATTTATCATTATTGTTATATGGATTTTCCTTCTCTGGATCCTGCTAATTTTATAACTCAATGGATTTGAACAATTACAGGTAAGACATTGTGTGATGACTGAGGTTGTGGCCGCAGTTAACTACAGTTAGGAATACTTCACCTTCAGATGTGCCCTCATTTTCTACTCACCCTCATGCTGATTAATGATTAACGCTCTGGTACACTTTTTTGATATTTTTCATACAGCCGGAGATATGGGGAGATTTTTGTTGTTCATCATTCTGTTACAGTGATGTTGAATGGTATCCGAGCAAAAAGGTCCATAAAACTCCACAAAAACTTGGCAATATTCCTCCATACTCGTCCAATGTAATCCAAGTGTCCTGAGTGGGTAGCATCCATAATTTACTCGAAACAACATCATTTAGTATATTTTTACAGCTTCAACGGTAGCACATGGCATTTCCTGGATCAGTTCCACAACTTTGGAAGCCGTGGCAGACCAAACCATCTGGGGAGCGCTTACAGCCCCTTATCTGACGCTCATACAAGCGTAGAAGAAGAAATTCCCCATTTCATCTGTTTACATTCTTCTGTGAGCCAGACGAGGACGAGGTTAACGTCTCCCCAAGTTGGAAAAAGTTTGATCAGCCATTTGTGCCATCAAATTAAGAATAGGGGCTTTAAGCGCTCCCTGGATGGTTTGGTCTGCCGCGGCTTCCACTGTCTCATGGAACTCATCGAGGAAATGCCATGCGCTAGTGTTAAAGCGGTAAAAATATACTAAATGATGTTGTTTTGAGTAAATTATGGATGCTACCCACTCAGGACACTTGGATTACATTGGATGAGCAGTATGGAGGAATATTGCCAAGTTTTTGTGGACTTCTATGGACATTTTTGCTTGAGCGCCATTCAACATCACTGTAACGGAATTGATGGTGAACGAAAACCTCCGCACATCTCTGGCTGCATGATGAATATGAAGAAAGTGTTTCAGAGTGTTAATCAGGCTGAGGGTGAGTAGACGATGAAGGCACATCATTCTGAGGGTGAAGTATTCCTTTAAAACTCTGCATTGCAGACTCCTTTGATGGCACAGTGACACATTATGTGCATTTCTGGAGCCGTCGCTGTCCAGTAGCGGCCCACGGCTGAGGGATCGCACAATGGAACTTTTTCATCCTGGATGCTGTGTTACCTTGCAGCTGAGATCCACTTTGCGCGTGAGGCACATGCTAGCAGTGGATGTAGACAAACCGATTGTTTTGAATGTGCACCATGGCAGAATCAGCACAGACATTTTTGAACATTATTGGAGGAAGAGAGGAAACAAAGGAGAGCTACAGACAGAGGAAGAGAGAAAACAAGAGTCAAGACGTTTTTTTATGAACTGGAGCCTGTAGAAGTTTAAGCTGTCCAAGGCATGTCCATCACAATAAAGGCTGAAAAAAGGATCTTAATTAAGATTTTAAAGTAGAAGCATTGAGTTCAGGCTTACATCAAAGCAGATTTTTCTAGGAATGAAAGAGAGTGCTCCCTGATGCCGCCGGTGGATGGACATGTGGCTGGATTACTAACAGAAACAGATACTTAAAGTTGGGTTGGAGAAGGCTGCTGATGTGAGCTCCCATCATCAAAAAGGAGCTAGTTGCATTGTTTCAGGAGTAAGGACTGGAAATCAGCTGCAGAATGTGAAGACAAGGACGCATTCATCTCCACGTCTAACTGCTGGCTGAGCCCTAATCCCCTCTCAAATATGAGATTTATGGTTAATGATGACAACACAACTCTTTTAACGGCATCAGGGAGGCTGCAGTTGCTGCTTCACAAAAGCTGAGAATGAGCAGATCAAGATGCTTGCAGACTTCCTGAATGGTTGATTCCTGAGATTTTTAAGAATGAAACTATTTAACATCATATCTTACTTATTACAGACTAAAATGTAGACAGGTGAGGATGGAAGATTCTCTTTATTCATTTCTCTATTTGTCTACACATCAGTATTCCCTGAGGAATGCAAAACGCTCTTTCCTGTAATGAAACAATCTGTTTTTCTCTTTCTTAAATGTTTACATTTTATGTGTTGCTAAAAAAATTCAATCGACATTGCGAGCTATATCATTACACAATTTGGACATTACACTGTAAGTGTCTTCAATAGTCCCTCTGGAGGTTTGAAGAGAGGAGATTAACCCCTGTGTTTACTTGTCTGATTTAATTGGAATGACCCCTGCCCCTTGTGAAGCCGTGCACCCCTCGCATGCCCTACCTCGCTTCAGTCGCCAGGAACGATCATCAACATACATTCCGCGCTTGCAATCGCAGTCCGAGTTAAGGAGCAATGCCACCCGTTTCCTGAAGGCTGAGCAGTGTCCCAAGTTGACTTCGCATTCAAACACATGCTATCCTCAAAGCTCCAAAGACCCTCTCCAATCCATCCTCGAAGACTTTTCTCCAGCAAGAAGGGACAGAAAACAGCACCTAGACGTCCACAACGGCTTCCTGTTGAACAACTCGAGAGCCGCCCCCCAATCTCTGTGTTTTTCAGGCCTTAGACACCCCAAGTGTCATTGTTCATGGAATACTGTTAAATGCTTTTGCAGCTGCTGCTGTCCCCTAAAAATACTGTCTGCCTTGATGACAGCAGTGAGGATAAGTCAGGCACTTCCATTCACTTGCCAGCAGGGGCTAAAGATAGTTCAGGTGGCCAGTACAGAGCAAACCACTTAGCTTACTTGAAGCTTTGCAATAAAAATCTTAGAGGAGTCATCTTTTGGCCTCTACACATTTCATAGCTCATCTTTTAAAACTGCCAACATTTATTTGACTCTAAAATTACACACTATCTAATCTTTCTCTTTAGACTGGTACAAGCTGCTTATTTTAAGAGTCCAGATTGTTAGAATCAGTCTTTTGGGGCTATTGTTGAAGCACTGACAGAGGCAACATTACAAGTCATCTCTGATAATTCCATGCCTGCATTTTCCTTATTGGAATCAGCTGCTTCATTCATGCTTCCCTGGCATCCTGGGTGCCATCTGACACGTTCTGTGTTGACACAGTCACCATGCTCACTCAACCTCCCAACCTTCTCATACACATTGGATACTTAATCTGCTTTAAATCGAAGCCTTTAGTTGAGCTTGGTATGTCATGGAGAGACTACAAACAGTTGATTTGCTGCTCTTAGCAGAGGTTTGTTTGGTTTCTTTTATGTTTCTGTGGACAGTCTCCTGCTCAAAGATGTTTATCTGTTGTCTAAGTTCTGCTGCGCCGTGCGTACAGAACATTTTTTTTTGTAAAGGCTGCTCTGTAATTGTTCGTCATGTCCTGAACCCTGGCTGCAGGGTCCCATCAGCTGTTAGTGGCCCCACACTCGACACTCCCACCTCCCACAGATTTCAGCTGTTGGAAGTAATGTGATACACCTCCGACCCCCTCTAGCTGGTTAACAAACGTTTTGTGCCTAAGACCGAGTAACAGCTTATGCTGATTTTTAAAGAAATATTAGCACATCAAAGTACAGTTGGAAAAGCTCTGAGAGTGTGGCTCGTTTTCTTAATGAAGCAGTTTTTTTATGTTTGTTTCTGTTTTCTTTTTGGGCTGTCTACATTCAGAACATTTAACGCTAAGCCCTTTGCCAATTTTTTTATCCCTGGGCCCCAAGTTGCATACTTTTATTAAATAAAATGTGCATATCACTTGTAATCACAAGGTGTATTCAAAAACTTCTGGTCTCAATGTAAAGTGGAAAACATTTATGATTTGTATAGATGTGTGAATAGTGTTAGTGTACGTGTTAGTGGTGAAAAATTAGATGGCATATAGCACAAATGAAGAAAGGTTCAGCCTCACCAAAACTCTTTCAGGATGAATACGAATATCTCTATCAGAACATCATGCAATATGTGAACATTTGTGCTTTGCAAAACTCTGATAAAGTGAAGCATAAAAAATAGAGGTTTTATTATAGACAGTACATGAAAAGTCTGAAAAGTTGCCACTGCAGGCCCAGTTTGGCCTAATTTGTGGACTTCAGGTTTTGAAAGTAAATTATTTTTATTGATGAATATTGGGAAAAATTGTAAACTTTGTCAAACTGTGAACTGCCTAAGATTAAAGTTTAGAAATACCTGACATGTATTTACAACATGTACAGACAATAAACTGTTTCCACATCATTGTTTTTGTTGACATTGTTGGTTTAAAAAGGCTGAACCTTTAATTGTTCAACAGCAGTTGTAGTGAGTAAAGGTTAACTGGTGCAGCATTGCAAAAGGTCACCATTCAAAAAGTTTACTATTGCACAAGTTTTAAATGGTGCTTAGTTTGTTGAAACTGGTGTTACCATCAGGCAAATTCATATCATTCTAAAACAAAAAGCCTGTTTTTAAAGGAATACTGTGTAACGTTTGGCCACTAGGGGTCTTTAATCTGTAATGTCCCCCAAAATTAAACACTCGTTCTCTTCCTGGCTTCCATCGAAGAGGAGGGAAAGTAGCACAAAGAAAATCCACGAACATCTGCTACATGTGTCTGCTATGTTCTTGCTGGACCGTGATGGGAGTTCTGTCAGGTACAGCGAATCACCTACAAAACAATAGCTGGTGGAATGGTTTATAATTTTAATCTAACAACAGTCAAATTCATTCTCTCTGGACAGCATGATTGATCAGGGTTGGTTTGTGTGTGGGTGTTTTTAATAATGTCAAGCTGGAATGAAAGTAAGCTGAAATAAAATAAGCTTAAAGGAACTATACCTGATATTATTTTAATCTTTCTAAGAAAAATGGTTTTCTACGTGGTATAGTATGTGGTAAAAGGGGTAATTTCATTACAATTAA
>JAVQJG010104722.1:0-17178 GCA_036024015.1 Craterocephalus amniculus | reverse complement strand
ATTAGTCTATTGATTATTTTCAACAAAAAGATGCAGTACAACAAATCTATGGATCTAACAATTAATTTTCAAATAATCTAAACATTATTAGAAAAATAACATGTATTAATAATATAATAGAAATAATATAACAGAAAATGATATATCCTATATTCCTTTAATATAAAATACCGAAATTTGTCTAAATTTCTCAATAATATGCTTATTTTGGCTATGTAGGAGGCTGAGTAACACTGTTACTGAATTCACCTAAAAATGTTTAACCTTCATTTATGAAGTTCATGACATCTTCAAACTTATGGTCAATTCATATGAGCTCCGTGTGTGCCGCATCTCGGCTGCTTGAGGGTTAATTTGTGTCCTCAGCAGCGCATCATCTCACACCATGGATGTATAATCCATGTCTCACACCCGGAGCCCCGTGGGCAGCAACAGTTAGCTACTTAGCAACCGTTCGCTAGTTAGCAACCGCTAGCTATTTAGCTAAGCAGCTAACCGTTAGCTACTAACGGTCGCTGCTGCTCTACAGTACGCTGCAAACAATATAATTATCATTATTAATGCCGTGGCGCTGACAGTATAGAAAGCGTGATAAATATCCCCAGACTTTGGAAGACTTAGAGCGACTTTTTTGTGTGTTTCTGTTGCTTTAGTAGCGACCGGGTTTCCCTCAGACGCCGCCATCTTTGATATGACGTCATTCACGATACGGCGACGCGCAAAATTTGTGTCGACGTATTCACGTCATCGACGATGTCGATCATGTCGACGCGTCGTCCCAGCCATAATTTCAACAGCGAACGCGAACATCAGAGCGAGTTCTAAATGAACCGGAGACCATTTTATACTGAATAGATTTGGAACAAAGAATAAAACACAATATAAAGAAATAAGATAAGTCCAAACTCTTACATGGAAATGTTTGAACGACTTCTTCATGGGTGTCAGTGACTGCTGGTAGTCACGTGATTTGCATGTATGCCTCTTTTATTGATGTAAAAGTCCAAAATGCCACAAGATCACATCAAACCAATGAGCACATTCCTTTACTTCATTTTTTTATTTTTTAAATCCTATTTTTTGTTTTATGACTGAAAAATCAACTTTGTGCAGACTTCCAGCGACAGTAGAGAAGTGAGTGAACCACATAGTGGGTCACATTGGCTCACCACAAGCCAAAGTTCTGTCCTTTTCCACCTTTCCAGTCATTCTAGCACACTGTTGGTCCCATTTCTGCCTTGATGAGCGTCAAATGTTAAACCCCACCTTCTGTTTTTCCCCTACTACATAATTTAATTTAAATATGTTGAAAAGTTTGTTTCTTGGTAGGATTTTTGGTGGAGACAATTTTGTGTTCAATGTAGTTGGATGAATAAAGAAGCAACAACGGATACACCTTTCCCCTTGCTGCAGTGTAGTTTTTATTTATCCAAAGTTGGATTTGAGACAAAGCTATGGCCTGAAAAAACATGAGGAAACAAGGAGTTTTGTTAATGTTCCTCCTTGCTATGTTTGTCATAGAATGCCGACTATTCAGAGTAAAGAGAGGAAATTCTAAACAATGTCTAAACAAAAATCATGATTTTAACATTCATACAAATTGTCCACTGATGCTCATCTGCAATCCTGCAGCATCCGGTCATTGCCTCTCATCCGCAGGCATCAGCCGCAGCAGTTTGTGTGCATGTGAGCCAGTTTACGTCTGTCTTTCAGAAGCACTAAATATAGACACAAAAACAGCCAGCGCAAAATGCGTTTGGGTGCTACAGTGACCCTTTGAGTGCATTCCTATCTGTTACAGCTTGGTAAATCAGCTGCAGCCTGTTTTTGCACAAGTTTGCGGCTGTTTTAAGAGGCGCTAACCTTTGACAAATCAGGGCAAAGTCTCTCAGGAATAACAGGGAATGCGTTAGGATCAGTAACTGGGAAAAGGGAAGTTTGGCTTTCCCCATTTAAGCTGCAACCTACCACCCAACCTCAGATAAGCCATAGAAAGAATAGATGTTTAAGACGAAATGTTGATGTTAATGTGTAATGTGATAATTTATGCTTCTAATAAATACTCCTGTAAATGTTCACAGTTTGAGCTGCTGCTTATAGAGCAATGTTTACACAAAGCTGCTTTCATTCTGAGCTAATGAGTGGAAGCGGGAGATTACTGAGCTGCATCACTATTTAACAAAGACACTACCAAGATATACTTAAATGCATTTTATACGCATAGTCATTGCAAAACTTTTTTTCATATATAGATTGATCAATAATACAATGAAACTTAAGGTTAGCTCTTAAAAACAGAAGATAAATGTGTTGTCTTTAAAGTGTTAACTTCAGTCTTGATGGTGAAAACGCACATCTCAGATATGCCATCGCCAGCGTAAATATTAATTTCGCTGGTGTTTATATTGGGGATCTGTGGTCTATTAATGAGTAGATTGATTTTAACTCCAGGGTTTTAAAGTCAGCGGAGAGTAAATGGGTTGATTTTTCTACGTGCCTAACAGCCTCTAAACAGAAAGTATTTCTTTTGTCATCATGAGCGTTCGAGTGGTGCTCGACTATTTTTAAGCTGACGCTGTGACCTCTTTCTTGTTCTCTGTTTCTGTCAGATAATTTTAATTAATTGCTGTGACTTTAGGTTGCGAGTGAATGTGACTTTTCTGCAGTAACGACTCATCTGCTGATTAGGTTTTGACTAAAACGGTGAAGGATGACTCGGAGTCTGTTAAACAGTACGCTGATACGTCTGTGTTTGTAATGACAAAAAAGCTGCAGATATGTGCTTCCAAAACATTTCTGATGTTTTCCTAATTAGGGTGTTCTCTCACTGCACTTTCTTTTTTACATTTTCTTATATAGATACATTTTGTCATATTACTGGACTTAAACCTGTATATTTATCAAAGGTTTTGTTGTCAAATTAATGAAATTTTTCTTGGGAAACTACAACAAAATCTGGAGCCTTAACCTCTACATTAGAAATGTCTCATCTGCATGATTAGAAATAAAAAGGTGCCAAAATAGTCTTGTGATATCAGATTTAGATGAAAGAATATTGATTTGTGAGAGACTTCAATGACGATATAAGATTGTAATAAACCTTACATCTATGACATTTTAAATCAAGTGCATACTGTTTTAAAAGTAAGAAAATCACAAGATTTTAAATAAGACTTTTGATTTCACAACTTCAAATTTGCTTTTCTAAGATCAGGATCATGGGACTGTGTCCAGCAACGTCCAATATGTTATTCACGAATTTTCTGGAGTTAAAAGAAAAGAGACTCAACCAGCACTGGTTATCAGTGTTGTGCAAGTTAATGTTTAGTCCAGTTCTCATAGGTTGTAATTAATAATTCGTGTTCAGAGTTCACCGTTTCAGTTTTGAGCTAGTTCAAAGTTCAGTTCATGTAGGTTAGACTTGAGAGTAAAAGACTGAACTAGAGAAAGAAAAGAGACTATTGTGTTGTGTCTTACAATTACCTCAAAATAGACATGCTTATTAAGATGTGTGAACACCTCTTAACCTAAATCGTAAAGAAAAGAAAGATGCTTCATCATTCTTTTCTTTATGTTGAAGTTGATGTTTTGGCTTGTTTTTTAAGAGCAGACATGCAGAATTTGCACAGAAATATTACATTAATGTAATGAAATAGAATAAAAATGATCGTAAACATAAGCTGCGTCTGCAGCTTCTCTGTGCTGAAAGCTTTGCTGGTTTGTGACGCTAGAGAGCACAATGCATCATGGGTAATGTACTGTACTGTGAAGTAGGTGCAGCACCAGTAAAATCCAGGCAGTGACTGATGCAGGGCCTCACCCAATCCGAACATGTTAAAGACGCAATCAGTAACTTTTCCACCTCAAATCTGTCTGATTTGATCTATGATGTGCATTTCTGGAGCTGTTACTGCCCATCAGCGGTCCAAGGCTGAGAAACCGCACTGTGCAGATTTTTCTCCCCAGACGCTGCGTGATGTTATAGCGGGGGTTCGCTCTGCTCACTTGTCACACACAAATGCATATAAGCACATTGGCTGTTTTAAATGCTTACTGTGGAAAGACACATGAGAAGACATTATCAGAGGAAGGGAGGAGAGAGACAGAGCAGGAGGTAAGATTCAGGATAAAACTGTGATGACTGACTGGAGAGAGCTCACCGTACAGGTTGGATTAAGGTGGATGCTGAATTATCCGATAGGGGGTTCATAGCTGAGAAAACAAAGATCTGTAGAGTGTCTTCATTTGCAAATATGTTTCTTTCAGTTTAAAAAATAAACGTCTTCGGTGAATGTGATCTAGTAATGAATTAATTTGTTACTTGATAATAACCATGTAGAAGCCCTCACCATTTATTATGTTCTAATCCCAAACACAAAAGAAATTGATGCCACATACGACACTTCCTCCATCCTCATGCATTTTTGACCATATCAAGAAGGCCGAACATGCACATTATGTGGCAGTGCACAGGAAGTCACTGTCACACCGTCTTTAATCAGGGAGATCAAGGCTTCCTCTCTCTGTATGATGGGGGAATTTTTGCAGGAGAACATCTTTGAAGACATTTTTTCAGCTTCTTTTAAAAATCCAGACATTGTTCGACATTTTATATTCTGTTGTGAGATCAGGTTGAATCTTTACATTTTTGAAAAAGTGCTGTGCTGTGTACTGTGAAATGATCGGAATGAAGCCTGACAAGCGTTTGCAAACCAAATGGATTTATGACAAGTTGTGAGCACTTGGTTGCCTAAGACTTTCTCTGTGTTAAATATTACATGGAATTATTTGACAGAAATCATAGTTACTGTAGTTCTATAGTTCAAACTGTAGTTCTTTTAGGAGCCCACACAACAAAGTTTACAGCTTCAAACATTTTTGTCTCACAAAACAAACTGACTTTGAACTACTCACATGTCACTCAATTATTCCTTTCTCTTCCAAGGGTTTGCTTTAAAAAAAACATGACTAAGAAACAAAAAATAACACATGATTATCAGTCTGATACGTCTCAGCGACAATCGTGTTATTTTAAATCCATTTGCCCCAGTGACCTGGTCTTCTCAGGCATACAATAGAGGGTTTATGTGACAGAGGTCACGGTCTCTAAAATCACAACAAAGTCTATTGACGCGCTCACAATAAATATCCCCTGAGACGTCTCTGCTCATATGGACCATAGAGGGGCTGCTGATGTAACTTGTTGATAACTGGAAAATGCTCTGAATAGAGAAGCGATGCAAATTTAGCTTCGCTCAGAATCCCGTTTTCATTAGCCGTGCATTTTAAAAGATGAAAGTTGAAACTCATGTTGCATCTAAAATCTTTCTCTGCAGCTGTGGTGCAGCGCAGATGTGGAACCTCTGCAGCACACTGATGCAGACAGACAGGGGATACGGTCGTGCACGAAACCAAACGAGGTCAGAGTCGCGGTTAGGATAATTGCCTAATTGTTCAATTTCTGAGTGAACAAATTTGCATCGTATCAGCAGCACCAGCGTTAACAAACCCCAGTTACTCTCCCTCCAAGCAGGAGGGATGACACGCAAAACAGGATGGACAATAAGATGCTTCACATGCACATAGTCGCCCACATTTCTGTCTCCGAGACAATACCGAAGCCTCCATATCAGGGGTCTGGTTGTGTCTTTTGGCCCCGCTGTTCTCATTCCCGTCACAATGAAATTAGACCATCACAAGCATCAGCTCATGGAGGCAGATTCAAGGCCCATTTATTTGAGATTGCTTTTAGTGTAATTCAATAAAGGCTTTTTTACTCATTTATTTCCATGGTGAAATTCATGCTGAGGAAAAGCAGGGCTGTATTTCCCTCATTAGCAGTAATAATAACCATAATAACAATAATGGCATTAAAAAGTAATCATTTGAAAGGTCCTGCCGTTATCAGTATCAAACAGAAAATACAGACGGTTCCTGGACATAATATTCTGGTACTTATGTGATACAGTTTAGCGAAGGTTTTCAACCAATGCATGTGGTTAAACTGTATATATAAGCAGGATTTAAAACTAAAAATGGGGTTTTGTCTCACCAAACTCTTCAGTTTTGTTCAGGTAGAATGGAGAGAGAGAAGAGTGCAAAGAAAAAAAGGTCGGAAAATGGTACTTGAAAGGGAAAGGTTGTGTAATTACGAAAGAGAGGTAAGCAGGGAAGAGGGAGGATTTAGAAAGACTGGGAAGCAGCAGGATCCACAACTCTGTCAGATCCATTTTCCACCACTGGAGGCCAACTGGCTATCAAGATGGTGCCGCCGCCGCTGAGGCTTACAGATGAAAACTTGGTTTCTTTGCTAATCTGTGGAGCAAGCACAGCCTCCCCGAATGCCCTGCAAAAATAAATATTTGAATATTCTCCGGCACTCCTAAACCAGCTTAAATTGGATCAGTTTATTTCGCCGCTTGCCCTTGCCAAAATGCCAAAAGAGTGTGGGTCTTGGCGAGCCTTTCGCGCCCAGGCATGCCACCCTCCCCCCGGCCCGGCCCACCCTCTGCACTATCAGCTGACACAGAGTCTGCCCCCAGGGTGCCTGCTTTCTCCTCGGCCACACTCCGGCTGCACGGAGCTGGCACGCCGAGTCCCACGCAGAGCCGGCCACAGGTCCAGAGCGCTGCAACGTCACCAGCATCGGGTGATTCTGTCATCACGGTCATCAGACGGCGGCAGGGGAGGAGGAGGATGTGCTGCTTCTTCAGTAGAGTTCGTTTCTGTATTCTGTCAACTGTTTCAAACATTTTCACAGCATGGGAAGTTGAGTTTTCTTCGTCACAAGACGACAAGAACATGAAAATTTGTCAAAACGTAAATGTTTTAGGTAAATCTACAACTCAGATTCACCGGGACAACAGATAACCACGTCTTGGTATGCAAAAATAATTCTACAAATTTTAATCAGACCCCTCCCAAAAAATTGAGAATTTCACCAATTTAACTAGTTAAAATCAGTCCTTCATGTTTTTTCATTTTTTTCTTTGTTTTTATGAGCCTGGATCTGCATTTTGAAAGTTGTGGAGGTTTTATAATTATGTAATAATTTATTAATAATTATCATAATAATACTAACTCCTTAAAAATGAAAATCCTGATATTCCAGATTTTATTGTAAGATTCATGCCGGATTTTTCTTTATTTCTAATTTTAGTTGACTTTTCTAACTACCTTATTTTTATTTATTTAATAGGAATATTCAGGGAATACTTTACCATGTGTATATAATAAAGATATTGCATGAAAATATTGCTGTATCATTTTATTTTTCTGTTTATTTAGGAGACAAACTTTGCAATTACAATGTGTTATGTTCACTATTTTATTATATATTTCTTTAATCTTCAGTGAGTGTCAGTTTATTGCATGACTTACTAATGTCCAATGACATGGATAATCAGCAAATATACCATCTGCACCCATGCATATTCAACAAAATATACTTTCAATTCATTTTGAACCAACAGTTGCAACGCTGCCATTCCTGGAGCTACTGGAGCTTCGACTTTGCTGAAGTCCTGTTGTAAAGCTATGGCGGTCATGGTATGCCAGCTCGTCTCAGCGCTTCACGTTGGATCAGATGGTCTCCACACAGCTGACTTCAGCCTGTTTCCCCCATTGAGCATGCTTTATAAACGGGTCAGTTCTCATTCATTCAGCCTGTTCAGTGCCATCCTCGTCTCTCTCTGACTCTTCCTCACATCTGAAATGATCCTCCTTCTGAATTAGTTTCTCACTGTACTTCTGTAAATCTAGAAGTTAGTCAGCTTATGCTACAGCCTACTTCCCATATATAAATTCAAGCCAAAGAGTTAATCGGTGCAGATGTTGCGCTGATCTGTTGTGGTGCGGAGAACTGAAAGGTAAAGCTGTAGATTTAGCTGACCTATATTCCAACCTGCATCCATGGACAGAAGCTGTCTATGGAGATGAAAAGTATCAGGGGTCAGTCCTCCAGTATGGCTTTAGAGCAGAGTTGGTCCTCTTTTGCATCAAAATAGGCCAGTGGCGGTGGTGTGAGCATCTGGTCCGGACGTCCTCGGATGAAAGTGTCCCTGGACCATCTAAAGGAGTCAGAAGCACAGTTGTAAGATGGATGGATGGAAACTTAGTGATACTTCATGATGGGGTCTTTCAGGTTTTTGCACATTGTTCAAAAGCTTTACCGCCTCTGACCTAAGGGCAGCATGGCGGGTGGGGCAACTCTGGACCTTTTTTAAGGCCCATTGATGCTTCTTACGTATGTAAACAGTGGTTGTTCAGTAAATTCATCTAGTGGGCAGTGCTGAATTCACATTTTACTCCCGTGATCCAGTGTCTTGTGGCGTTAATGCATCAGCATGAGGTTTTTTCCAACGACCCAACATGCCCAAATTATGTTTTTTTGTCATCTTTTTCTTCAGTTCTTCTGCTCCCCCCTTCCTATTCACATTCTTCTTCTCTCTGGTTTGTTTCCTTTGCTAGTTGCATGTCTGTTTAACAATGCCTCCTCATGATTTCCGGTGATATTGCCCAGTTCTTTGCATGAAGCAACGAATGGCAAAGCTCCATTAAAGTGGACCAAATCACATGCATATCTGATGCTGCAGAAACACAAAACTGTCCATCTGTCTGCATAACTGTCTTTCGCTTTGAGCTCAAATAGACCTAAAGACACACTACTTAACTTTTGGCATTTGGCATTTTTTGTGATACGCCTCCACTAGATAGCATCCATCTTGCATCCTACCCTTACTGTTGGCTCTCTCTAGACAATAAAAAATGTCTTATATTGACTCCTGTGTTACCTCTTAATCTCTTTTGTTTCCTCTCTTTTTCCGATAATGTCTTCTAATATTTAATTGTTGAATCCATGATGATGCGCATTCAAAACAGCCGGTTCGTTTACATCCAGTTGCTGGTGTGTAATTGATGCATCCTAGATGTAAAAGTTAAATGGTACAGTTTCTCAGCCATGGGATGCTACTGGGCCATGACAGCTCCAGAAATTCATCCTGCCCTTAAATGAGTCTAGAAAACAGAGTTTTAAGGTCAGAAACTTAAGGAAGGGGTCTTTAAAACCCATCAAAATGAAGGGATTTTCCTTTTTATTTATTACCAATTTCATTTAATTTCTTTTGAGACCCATAGGGGAACGGGGGCAGTTTTAGATCCATAATTGTTCTTTTGTTTTTTTTGTCAAACTTAAAATTCAAAAAATGTTATTTTTAAATCATATTTTTAGAAAACAATACCTTACATAACTGAAAAAACATTGTAGTTGACTGTAAAGCCCATTTTTTATGATTTTTTAAGGACAGCCATTCTTCAGAGAAACTCTAACATCGGTGCTGTCTAATTAAAAACCTGCCTCAAATATTTGCTGCAGCTCTTACAAACTGTTCTGTCCAGCTGGTATTCAGGCGGATCTTTAACAACGAAACTCCTCGCTCTCTATCTGCCCTGAGCAGTGAAAGTATTTGCTGCACTGCTGCAAGTGTAAATTAGGTATCCGAGTCTAAACAGTTTTACTGAAGTTCTCGTCTCAGTGGCTGCATTTCAGAGTGGATTACAGCTTTGTGGCTCTGCATGCATGGAGAAATGTGCAGGCCGAGATGAGGAAAATGCTCAAAGACAAAGCGGCTGGCTGCTGAATGTGCTATTTTGCCTGCTCTAAAATTAAAATATTTTTTAATACACTGCTGTGTTCTTTTTGTCTTTCTGAAGTTTGCCCACAACTTCTGGGGGATGTTTGGCAAGCACCTGCATGATTAATATTTTATGTGGCTGTTTTGGAAGTAAGTATTTACATGGCCTTTAATTACTTGGGTCAGTTCAAACTTACATTTATGGCTGCTTTTTCTCAGATATTCACTTTTTTTTTTGTGTACAACTCATCAACTGCTTTCATCAGTTGTCTATAATTGCCTCATTAGAGTTTTCCTAATTATAGTGATCAAGAAATCTTCCATACATATCAGCAAAGGCGAAAACCCCCCCTCCTCTTTGGTTATTCGGTTTATTAGATTCATTTAGAGAGAAATGATCACAGCGCTCTGAGGCTCATACAGAAGACATGCCATGTTGCTGTAATGTATGAGGCTGTGTGTTGAACAACTCTGACCTTGTGAGCCATCTGTTTCCATCAGGCTCAGATTTCTCCCTTTTTCGGAGCAATCTTCTCTGAGGCCTGAAACAGGAGGTTCTGGGATCCAGATGGCTGCTGAGGTTACAGCACTTTTGATTCGCCGTGGTAACGGTCTCCTTTAACAACCTGGAGGTGGTAGAGAGAAACTGGACATCAATTATGGATGAAAATTTGAAATCCCAAGAGTGTGATTTCATTTCAGAATATTAGTTTCCCTCACATTTCCTCCACATAATTCATGAGAATATTGCTCAATTTTCTATTAAAGAATCATATATACAAATATGTGTATTTAAAGTTTTATATATAAATACTTTCTTTTTGATTATACAATTCAATTAATTCAGCTTTATATATTATCAGATTTATTTTGATTATCCTCGGATTATCAGTGATGAATAGGAAAGGAAAATGCTAGAGCTACATTTTCATAGAATATCTATGATATATACCGATATGACAGCACATTTTATAAATATTTTTTGAAAATTGATTTAAGATAAATATAAATAAAAATTATAAGGAGGATGAAAGGGTAAAGTTGGATTTGGGATAGATAGTAGCAGCTTAGACTGTGATTGTTACTGTTAAATAAACTAAATCTAACATCTCCCTGACAATAGAATGGGAATTTTAAAGGGACTCTCGTTTAATGACGCCAAAAGAAACATAGACGAAGAATGTTTGAGGGAGAAACAAAGTTAATTGGGTCCTAAATAACTGATAACAATATTACCTGGAAAGCCACAGTCTTCTACCATATTTTTCACGAGGCCTAGCTGGGTTGGCGTAGCATTCACAGGACTACAGCAAACGTGAGTTTGTTTACTTTTTGTAGGTTAAATGATTTTCCAGCTTATGTAAAAAAACAGCGGTGATAGCTGATGACATATGCGATTGTTTAAGGGGGGGTCAACTTTCAGCCCTCCCCCTTGTAGCTCTGTTTGAAGGGGCAAGGGGAGGGGTCAGGGTAAAAAAGAGAAATGGGCCTTCTTGTCACTGAGCCAACGTTCTGGCACAACAAAATTACATTTCCTGTACAACCCATCCAAGACAGATCAGGTAGACTGAGGCTGCAGCAGCTGAGCAGCGCTGCCTGATGCATTGCAACATGTGTTACAGTAAAACTTATGTCCCAAAATATGTCAAAACTAAACAATTATGAGTGTTGTAATGATTCAGTAGTTACAGAACAAGTAAATGTTTATTTCATAACATATTGTTCTTCCTAGCTTAAGTTCCCTTTAAATAAGGTGAGAAGCATGTGACACTCGTTTTTGTGTTCATAACTGAGGTGTGAGCAGTGAGCTTATCTTTATACAATCATGGTTCTCCCTTCATACTGCCCCTTAAGATGCAGCACTGGGGATGCTGGAAGAGTTGGCTAGAGCCAATAGATGCTGTACCAAAAAGCCCCCTCCAGCACACACACACACACACACACTCACAAGCACCATCCACATCACCTCCATCTATCCTACATCCTTGGACATTATTTGTGAAAGGTTGGTAAGACAGTCAGAGTGCACTCTGTTTTTTGTTTTTTTTTGCATTTTTATTTATTGATTTATACTTTTAATATTTTCCTCAGATCTCAGAGGGTTGATTTTGTTTCTTTGCTGAACTTGTAGAGTGAAATATCTGCAACAGAGCCGCAAAGGTAAACAGTGCTATATGTTTTATTACCATTGTTACTGAATTTAATATGTTCAGAATACATTTTTCCTCTTTAATACGTTTAACTGCTGCTATGTGTACAGTATTATTTGTGGTGGTTATTACAGGCTACTTCTAATACACAGGTAAAAAGCAGCTCAATGCACCTGAATTGGAAGTTACCCCCAGCACATTAATCATAACTTCGTTTAAGTTACAGAGGATGGGCTACACACGGATCACCAATATCACTACAAACTGTTTAAAGCTGATTTTAAAGTAGTTTTCTACCCTGTCATTCTCGAGAAATATTTACATTTAGTTTTACATTTTCAAAAGAGAATTTGTTCCTATGAAAATACAACTACTTATATCATGAAAGTAAAACTTGATGTTAGCCTGAGGCTACAGTGCTATCTAATTAGCTTGTGTGGTAGCACTACATTCGTTTTAAGATGCTTCATATTTGGTTATCAGGTAGTTTATTTAGGGACCACAACTCAATTACATATATATACATACATATATACAGTATATAATATACATATAAACCTGCTCAAAGTATTTCAGTTGGCGTTGACTAAGCTAGCACCACATGTTCCAGTTTAATAACACAGGCTAGCAAGGCTGCTATGGAATAAAAACGTGGAGAATTATAGCCTTATTTTGTATCAGAAGATACTATATAACAGTTAAGTGGGAGGGGAGTTAACTCCAAGACATTGTTAGTGAACTCAGTTAGCCAACCTGGATCCTACGCTACATATGGAAACATGGTGTGCTTCTAAAAACAACCAGTCATGAAATGGATCAATAGTTGCACTTTTCTGAAAAATATATGTGATGAAAAACTTTAATTACCCTCTTTACAAATGTCACTACTCTCATCATAACCTCAGCTGTGTATCTCCAGCTTTATTTTATCAGATGTAAGCCTGGTGGTGTTGAAGCATGTAAACAACAAACTATTTAGATAATTGTAACTGGTAGAAAAGCCTATTAAAGTCAGAGATTACTGGTTCAAATTCCATCCCCCATAACTTTTTACACAACACTTTACTTTGTTCCTGCCTGCTTATGATTTATGATAAAAGTACATGCTTTTAAAGTATAATTAGAAAAAGGTTTATATTTTCCTAAATACATGGTTTATTTATTTGTTTGCATCCCTGTTAGCAGCAAATCAGTACTGCTGTTCATCCTGCAGTTTGGGATCGAGGTGACTGGTTGTGGCTCATGATGCATGATGCAACCCTGCCCGACATAAGACGGATACAAAAACGATGCCAATACACAGTTTTTTAGCCTGAATTGTAGAAATATGACCTGTGTTGACAGACTTTTGATGAGACTGGGGCAGAATGAAACCTAACGCAGCAGAAGTAAAGGACTAATAATAAGACAACAAAAAAACAAAAAAAGGTTTGAGTATTAGAATAAGAATAAGATGAGAAATCTACAATCTGTTTTTTCAAAATCTGTGTTTGCCTATCATTTGTGGTAATATCCTGATCAGCAGAATTATGGTTGTTATGAAAAGCAATATTTTATAGCGTGTGATATGAATACTGGGTAATTTTGCCATCATAAAACAGGGGGGAGTGGGAGGTAATGAACATTACACCGTCTGGCCCTTCCAGCCTCCCCCCTTTGCTCTTTATGTCTCCAACTCTCTCTCTCTCTCATGCAGCTGTAGTGTCCTCGGGGCTGCTGGCTAACCAGATCAGGTGCTAAATTCACTAATTGAATAATTTCACTGGGCTCCACAATGGGCCCTTTGAAAAGCGCCTGCTCTTTGTGGCGGTCCTCGAGTGACTGAAAGTGGTACGGCCTAGTCGGCGCAGGAGTCAGGCAAGGTTGCTGCTGCAGAGTTAATGCGCTGCGATGATTTGCTGCTTTTGTGGATCGGTGTTGTCGAAAAGTCAGCCGCAGAGTTTTCCTCAAGTGTATTGGACATCAGTGAGAGGGCCGCCTGTTTGAGCAGATTTGCTCTGAATGGATGTTTGCCTTTTGAAAATGGCTGGACTGATTTTAAAAACTCAATAGCAACCTTTAGAAATGAATGCGCTTCAAATGTTTCAGTGTATTTAATCCCAGATCTGTCCAATAAGAGGCATAGTCTTTTGTTAAAGGAGCACAAAAGGCTAACATCTACACTGAGTATCCGCTTTACCCTCACTATTTGTAGGTGACAGGTGTGTTGGAAAGATAATGTTGTCAATTAAATCCTTAAAGTATGAATCCAACATTACATTCAGAAGCTGCAGTTGCATACCATCCTGCAGATGAGACATTAGATGTTTAGCTGTATTGATAATGCCATTATAAAAAGACATACAATACAGTGCAACAGTTTGATTCAAATGTGTTTTAATAGCTTTTGAACAACGTTTCATCTCTGCTACGGTGGCAGGGAATACAGTAAACCCAGCTCTGGCTGAACAATGAGTTCTGGTCTTAAATTAGTTGTTTGTCCTCTTTATTCTTAGATTCTTGGCATGTTTGTTATTCCCAGAATTTCCAGGATATCTCTCCTCAGTAATCAGCTCCTAGTTTGGGGACAAGACAAAAACGTCTCCATGCTTAACATAAAACTTAAATAATTCATCACTTTAAACACAACTTGATTTAAATGCTCTTTGTCATTTTAATTTTGCTCGTACCACTCTGCATACCAATTAGGGATGGGCATTTTAGCTGATTTCTGAAGTCGGCTTGTCAGGCCTTTCAAAATTGATTAGTCGTGACATCATCAATAATGAAATGAAAAAGTATTTTATCTCCAGAAGAAACATGTGAGACGTTGTAATGTCTGGGCTCGAGTGTCCTTTTTTGTTCAGTGGGTAGATGTATGAGTGGGTCAGGGAGAAGTCGGGAGGCAGCCAGACGAACTGATCTGGACTGTTCAGGAGCGTTTAGCTACAAAAAGTTAAAACCTGTTATTTTCCTCATCTGTCTTTTTGCTTCTGCACTGAGGATTTACTGACCATGCTGCTCTGGTGTATTGCCTCCTCCATCGATGAAAACTCAGACAGAAACAGCTGTTAAACTCCTGGGTGAAGTTTCAGGGTTCGCTCCCTTCCTTTTACCCAGAAGTGGTGAAGCACATGCTGGAGCAAGAAAGGCTGTGTGGCATTGATTACACTCATCCAAACATTTTCGACTTCTAAGAAACGGCGCCGACTTTTTACACTGTTTCAAGGAATCGATAAGTTGGACACGTCCATAATACTGATATTTCACAGCTGTTTTACAATTGTAGCCTATTTATGGGTTTTGTTCATGTTTTTAACTTTTTTTTCCTCGTTTATTTTCTTTACTTGTATCTTTATAATAGCTTTATCTGTCATATAAAGCACTTTGGGTTACACTTTAAATTTAAAGATGCTATACATAAAGCATGTACAACAATCCACATTTCACTTTTACTTTAAAATGCTTTATAGAATAGACCTGGAACATGAATAAAACAGAAAACAAGTTTTTACTGTATGAAAATGAAGCACATGCATCAATGGGAAGTAAATATGTTGTAATAAGAGCTTCCTTGTTCTATTTTGGCCCCGTATGTTTGTTAGCATTGGTGAACCTTAGTTGGGAATACTAAAATATCGCCTTTTTTCATTCTTGTTGACCTCTAAAAGTGTTTTTACACTTTAATACACATTCACAAACACTAACAAAACACTTTGCAGTCTCCATATACTCATGTAGAGTTTTTTTATGGGTTCATTAGAAGCATTGAGAGGTCTAGTGTCTTACTAGAGGACAGTTCAACATGTGTTTGATCTCGGACTGGCAGACAACCTTTCTTGCTCCTGCCGCCCTCCCATTTCCAAGACTATTAAGCTTTATGTTGGGGAGTGATCGGAAGTAGTTTAGTTACTATTATCATACATGACCAACGATTGTTATTAATATTCAATAAAATCATTAATGAAAAACATTAATCATGGGGAACCACCAGGAAGAAGCCAATGGAAACTAATGACGAGACACTGAAATCAGCCGGTCTGGGATGGATATGACACACACAGAATAAATAATGACGGTTAGGAACTGAGGACTTTCTTTTGTAACTTATTCTTTAAAATAGAATAGGAAAATAGAAATAAATACAATCATCTGTGAAGGTGTGTGCTGATGTCCACTGTGTGCATTTTAGTTACCACAGTCCCGTGAAAAGGGT
This sequence comes from Craterocephalus amniculus, assembly GCA_036024015.1. NCBI lineage: Eukaryota > Metazoa > Chordata > Actinopteri > Atheriniformes > Atherinidae > Craterocephalus > Craterocephalus amniculus. Next base: position 1,201 of record JAVQJG010104722.1, on the reverse strand, counting down.
TTAATTTCATCCTTGAACAAAGGGAGATGGACATTATCTTTGGTTGAGCTAAAGTAAAGTGTGTCCAGTCTTTGCTTGTTCTCTGTTAGAGGAATCCTGGTCCCTGCATCTTGCTCCGGAAGAGTTAGCAGATTTTGAAAGGTTGCTGTTTGTAAAATGATCAGGGTTTCTCTGCTGGACGTTGTCCATCACAGTCTGTATTTCGAGGAAGAGAAAGTGTCTCTGAATCAGTTTACACACAAAGCAGGTGGTCGTTGAGATACATGATACGGTGGTAAGTCAGTTCACGTGTAAATAAAAATGACCCAAGTCTTTTCCAGAGAACCATCTTCCAGAACTTTAAAGCCAAACTGTTCATGTAAAACACCCTCTCTGTATCACTTTTTGCTTAAGAACCACAAAGTTATTTCTTCATCACTTCCTGAAACTAAAACATATTATCAACATGTTATTTTTGACATCTTAATTTAACCCAAATCACACAGAATTAAAATTTGCAAAACAAGACTATCAAACTCAGATAATGCAGCTGCCGATCAAATGAAGTGAATTCACATGGTCTATAGTGTTAACCATTAACAGCACCATATAGCCTTCTGGGACTAGGAAATAGTCTATCCCATAGTCAAAAACTCTGGTGCAGGATTTCACCCCATCTCTGCAGTGGGTCCGCCATGTTCCACCTCACTACGACAACAAAAGCATATGAGCACAACGCATTTGTAATTTCCACTTCACAGATGGAAAGGATGGTAAGATTTGGTAAATTACCACACCACATGAAGGCAGCATCAATCATCTTCATTTTATCTACCTATAGCACCCCCTTGTGGTAAAGCTGCTAAGTCCGTGCATGTCTGCACAGTGACGTGTGTCGTGTTTTGTGCCCTGGGGGGACAAAAACGCATTTGCCACGTGCTTCTCAGAACTGGGAGGTGGGAAAGAGATTTAATTCTGCAAAAACTTGGACTATGATGAACGCAGGAGAGTATTTATTTAGCCACAGAACTAGTGGTCGTTGTGGCTACCAGATCTGTATTTCTGCAAGATCCGTATGTGTGTGTACTGCGCATGCGTTCACGTTCGCCATCTTTGACACAGAAATACGGCAACAACAACTAGTCCAAACTGTTTGGTAAACACATTTATGTCTTCCTGGAATGATCAGTAACTCAGGCTTTTACTACTTTTCTTTAAAAAG
>JAVQJG010104716.1:0-11175 GCA_036024015.1 Craterocephalus amniculus | reverse complement strand
TGTTTGAAACTTTTCTTTTGTTTGTTTTGTTTGTTTCTCTTTTCGTCTGAAGCTCCCGCGCTCACGTCGTAGAGGTGGTTGGCCACGTGCTACCCCGACACTACATTGCATACTTTTGTGTCCATTCCCGAGCTATTTTGTTGTACCTGCGAACAGATAAGACAGAGAGACCCGTTAATCCTGATTCATCAAACCTTAAAAAAATGAACTAAATGTCTTTAATGATGAAAAACACGCAGAGGAAAATGACTGATGCAACAGAAACATCCGGTCGCGGCTGACGTGCAACAAAGCGTAATATTTAAACATGCTGCAGGAGTAAATAAGCTCAGCAGCACCGGTTACCTGCACAGGTGCTGCATGCAAACCGTGGGCTGTTATTTAGTCGCCGCGGCCTTGCTGAAGGTCTCAGAGCTTGTGTTTTTTTATCTAATATACATTGTTTTATTCATCTATTTCATGTCCTTCAAGGTTTTATTATAGGGGTGGGAAAATTATATTTAATTATATTTATTTTTTTTATTTCACAATTTTAAAATTAAAATTTTATTTCTTTGTTTAAATACATGCAAAGATTTTTAAAAACAATTTTCTTATTTAATTTTAATTACTATTTTTATTGATCTTTTTTACTCGTCTTTTCGGGAATTAGCAGCATCAACAGCAGAATGTTGGTCCGGTTGCTGGATTGTTTTTTCCTAAATTGAAATGAAAAACTAGCAAAAAATCTTTTGTAAAATTAGTCGTTTTTCTCCACAAAAATCTGAAATATCGAAGAATCACAAGAATCACAATTTTAATCGAATCGGCACCCAAAAAATAATGCAGGAATCGAATCGGGAGTAAAGCGTGTCGCCCCATCCCGAGTTTACACGTCCTCTGTGTTGAGCTCTTGGGTCAGTTCTTGCCATTTTTAAATGCCTTTATAAATAAAGTTAAAAGAATGACAAATACTTAACATTAACACTACAACATGTATTTACAGTTTTTATGTTGGGCTAAATTCAAGCGACGGATACTAAATCCTACTAAAAGCATTTTTTTATGTTGGGAAATGCTTTTTTCCGTTTTTATGAGAAAACACTTATTAAAACTCCAGATGAAGGTAAAATCCACACAAAGCTGCATCTTACAGGACACAGAACAAACATGGACGCTTACTTTTCCCTGTCCGTCTTGTAGATGCGGGCGATCTCGGGTACTAAGGGGTCGTCCGGGTTCGGGTCGCACAGCAGGGAGCAGATAGACAGGAGAACTGGAAAACACACAGAGGCTTTCAGACATTTTTAACGGATCGTCCCCAGATAGTCGGATGTCATTGCTGAAAAACGGCTGATGATACAGTCATGCATGAGAGTTCACCACGAACAGTGCATCCCAACGCTGCAAGAGTGAAACAGTACAAGCTGACGCACAAAGAAATGACCTTAAAGGAACATTTTCAGTACAAAGACCAGGACTAATTTATACTTAATCGGTGTGGATACTAATTAATACCAATTTTTATTTTGGCACATTTCCTAACTGAATCCCTATGGACGATGCAATACATTAAAAACAAAGAAAAGCCACAGGGAACCAATAACAATGCTTCCATTGGGCACACTGAAACCCTTTTTTGCTCTATAAAAACTCTTAACTCTAAAACTCAACTTCCTGGCCTTTTTTCTGTCTCAGAAAATCTATATCAAGTCAAGTCAGATTTATTTGTCAATTCTTTACATGACAAACAAAGGGATTGAAATAACATTTCTTGCTGTCCCATGCGTGTACAAGTATCAACAAAAAAAGTAGGACAAGACAAACATTAAATTGCACAGATACAAGTCTATTCCTACATAAATAAACTGCAAGTTGCTTAAGGCAAGATCAACAATTAGATTATCCAATTATCCACATTAGAGGCAGAGTAAACTTCTGTTTTGACAGTTTAATGCAACTTATTTGCTGGTTATATGATGGAAACTTGTTAAAATCAAACTGCTGCCCTGAGGCAACAACACATGAAAAATGGCACGCTGCTGTAGGGCTGCAGGAAATGTTGGAAGTGTGTTTAGGTTATATTTAGTTTCAAAAGCAGATTATCTGATCTTTATAATCTAACAAAGAGGAGTTAATAATAATAGTTCCTGCTGTTACTGTTCTGTAGGCTGTAGTCTGATTGTTTCTGGTTCACACATTTTCCTCCATTTCCAGAATGAATTCAGCCACATTCTTCTCCTCTACAAAGACAAAGGTGATTTAAAATGTAATAAGGCTTCAGCTCCATATGCAACACAGGTCAGGAAGGATGCTGCAAACTCAGCTCCACTTTCTGGCTTAGCAAACGGTTGTGATCTTTGTTTGGATTCATGGTTTGTCAAAATGACTCTTAGACTCTCCTACACATCCCTTTTAATGGTTTACTGCTCCACAATGATTCAACATCGCCTCCAGGCGGCACACACACTAAACCCTTTAAAAGATACTTTTACATGTATAAATGTATAGTCATTGAAATGATTAAATATTTTATATTGTTCTGAAAAAAATCCTGATGAAGCTGAAAAAAAAACAAACAAATCCTTTTTAAAATATTATTTTATGGCACAAACCTTGAAAACTCACAGAAACACAAATAAAAGACAATCAATGTCTAAATATCCACATATGGATGTTTCAATGAGAAAAAGGTTCATCGAAATCCGTCCAAAACTTTTTGAGTTATCTTGTACACTGACAGACAAATAAACGCCGGCTAAAACACAACCTCCTTAGCAGAGGTAATACGAGTACGAGGACTAGTTATCTTCCCATGTGCATGAATTACATGTTCTGCTGAATATAGAGAATGAATACTGTCATTATGTTATTACTAGTTTACACATATATTCTAAACATCATGTTGTGTAGGAAGGACAGAGTACTACCACTGTTTTTATTTCTGCGTAGAACCACGACTGCAGTAAGAACTGAAAGTTATACGAGCTCACAGATAATAAAAACATCCCTGATTATCATTACTATCTTGTTACTGCCATCGTGACTCTAGACATATGACTTATTAGTACCATTATCTCTATAAGGCTCCATTATAAACATACTGATGTTTTTCTGAAAAGTTTTTGGATTTAAAATATTTTTTTTTTATTGATTACAAGCAATCTTAATTTTCTGAGTTTTATAATTTGAGGTTTTCTGAAGCTGCAAGTCCTGATCAGCAAAATCTAAACACATAGAAGCTGAAATATATTGATCTGCATACTATTTGTCTATATGAGTACATTTCATCTTTGAAGTTAAGTTACAGAAATGCAGCACTTTTTTCAGGATATCCTCATTTTCCAAGAAGTTCCTGTAAAAGCATTCCAATCTGGCATGATGATGCACTGAATAGAGGCTTAAAACCAATCTTAAATGATGTTTATAGAGACCCCAGCCGGCATGTGTTCCCGTATAAACGGCACATTGGTAAGAAGCAGGCTACCTTTGGAGATGGTGAGAGCTGGAGACCACTGTGATCGCAGAATGTCAAGACAAATGCTGCCGTTGCTGTTGATATTTGGGTGGTAGATTCTTGTGGTGAACGCAACCTGAGAGCAGAGAGAGAGAGAAAAGCAGGAGCAGGGGTAAGAAGGGTGCAGATAAGCACAACAGGAAGCTGAATGATGTTACAGCTGTTACGTGTGTCAGCAGGCAGGATGAGCGCCGCTTTGTTTACCGCTTATGTTCCTGTTTGTCTCCGTCGTTCTTACCTTTGGCGGTTTAAAGGGGTAGTCTGTGGGGAAGTGTATGGTCAAGAAGAAAACCCCGCTCTGGTAAGGACTGTCATTCTAGTGACAGAGACACATTTTGATTTAAGGTATGAGAAACACTTTCACAACCCGAAATCCGGACTTTCTGATTAAACAGAAGCCATCAGCTGAGAAATTAATAAGGTTACAAGCAGAACGGAGGCTGCATAAAGCTTACATGAGCAGAATAAATACAAACGTGAATTTGCGGCCACGTGGATACTTACAGGTCCCATTATCGTGGCTTGCCAGTGAAACACTGAAACAAAAAGACAGACATTGATTGTTAACTAAGGACACTGTGTGTGTGAGAAGCGGTAAAATAATGCCACATGAAGTGTGTGTGTGTCTGTGTTTATTTGTACAGTTGAGTAACAGGCTCTTACATAATATTCGCCTTAGGACAAATACTATTAAAAAACAATGTTTTTTTTTAATTCTAAATGATCTGGGTTCACATAATGGCAACAAACTATCATTAAAGCAAAAAAGTAACAAAAAAACACCCTGCTGCTTGGGAAATGATTTAGTACAAGAAAACATATTGTGTTCATAGAAACAAATCGATTATGATTTGATGATTGGATGCATTTACAGAAGGAGTCTAACTGAGCATCCTTCTGAGGTGCGAGCACAAATCAAACTTGGAATAAAAAAAGCCACAGCAATTATGTAGAAATCACTCTTGCGTTGTTCAGCTGGGTGGTTTATTTGATGTTAGATGGCAGGAAATGACACTTAAGAGCAGATGACTGTTCCCATGCTGCTGCTTCACGCTTATAAAAGGTGCTACATGTTAAAGATGCATAAATATTGGCTACAGCACCTGAAACATAAATCCAAAAGATGGTATTTAAGTATTTTATTTAATCTGTAAATTGTCTGATTTATGAGAATTCCTTGTGATGTTTTTTTGAGAAACCTTGAGCGTGTTCACGACAGGATACGCGCTGCGATTGTTTTTATGAACAAAGACCTGCACATTTATATAGAGATATAAATTTCAGTAAAGCTTTTTTAGTTAATAACAAAGGATACAGAAGAAAATAACATTTGTGAGGACAAACGGTGAAGAGCTGCGTCTCATCAGGCTTACGTAAGCACATTTACTGCCCTCAGATATAGTCAAAATATGATCCCATGTAAACACAAACCGGTATTTCCTGGAACATTAACACCTAAACATCTTTGACTCTAAACGAAGGCGTCTGTCCACGTGCCACACTCGGGTTACGCAACACATCTGATGCCATCACATATTATCCACTTCCTCAAGCATGGTCATTATTTTGCATATGACATTCTCCACAGAATACATGCTCATTAATAAATAAAACAGTGTTGAGTAAAAACAGATAAGCAGCACAACTCAGGTCATACCCTGAAACCGATCTGTGGTCACTGGAAAAGTTAAAAAGCATCACTGATAGAAAACAAAAAACACAATTAAAGGCTCCTATTCAACATATTTTTTGTGATTTCAGTAGTTTTAGGTGCTGTTGAACGACAAATGCCTAAGTGAACATAGGAGCACGGATGTGCCGTAACCTGCAGATACCTCAAACCTCAAGTTTGAAATGCAGCTGCTCACTTTTAAAATGTTTAATTAACTCTGCAAAAACTACATGAAGAAAGAGAAAGAACTCCTCTCTCCACTGTGAGTTTATCAATCCGAGTGTCCTGCCATCAAATGAAAGAGAAACTGAACTGAGTTGATCCAGAACATGTCAGTGGGGGGTTTGAAAATAAAGTGGTTGCATGTGTGCTCTGCTTGTTGAGATGAAAGTGATGTTAAAATGCAGCAGCTGCTTTTCAATGACATTTCGCTTACAGGTACTGCTGGGAAAATGAGAATATCCTGAAAAAGCGCTGCATTTCTTTTACTGACCCTCAAAGATGAAAGGTACACACATAAACAAATAGTCTGTAAATCAATATATTTCAGCTTTTATGTGTTTTGAATTTGCTGATCAGTATTTGCAGCTGTAGACATCTTCAAATTAAAAAACTCAGAAAATTTGAATATTGCTTGAAATCAATAAAAAATGTATTCTAAATAAAATGTCAGGCCTGTGAAAGTAAATACATCTGTACTTAGTACATAAAATGTGTTGGTTTCACCTTTTATGTTGAACAAAACAACTTTTCCAGCATATTCCAATTTTCCGAGTAGCACTTGTTGTGATTTGAAATTTGAAAAAGTGCAGCAGGATAAAGCCGGTCTTTTATTTAAGTACGATTTACCTCGTCAATACAAATGAACCGAATCACAGGAGCATATAGACTTTGTTTGGTCTGCTTTAAATGAACCCAGGTCCGCCTCCACAGAGTACAGTTACTCTGAGCAAACGGGGGAAAGCTAGCCTGGTGGTTAGAGAGGTGAATGAGAAACTGGAGAACAGCTGCTGTGGGAATCTTGAGCAAAGCCCCCCTGAACACCCAAACTGCTGGAGGGGCATGTTGGGGTTCATAAAGTAATTCTAATTATCAGTATTGATAATAATGATGTAGTGGGGAGACAGCTGTGTGGCAGATGGCTGACTACAGGTGGCTGAACTAGAAAACGCTTACATCCAGAGGAACTCAATGGACTGTAGGCCGGGGAAGATGGTGACTGAACTAGCAACCTTCTGTTTCAAAGAATTTCCGTTCAGATATTCTAACAGAGCCTCATCACAAAATTGGTTTTCAGAGCACAAATATACAGAATCTAAACCTGAACCTGTAGTTGGTACAGAGCAACATTTAACAAGAAGTTTCATGCATGACAAAAGAACATGTTGGACAGAGTAATTACAGTCAGACTCGTGCACTATATCTTATCTTATTCACATTGTTTTAATCTCACCGTACATATGTATGGTGACAATAAAGGCAATCTATCAATCTATACACCACATTAAAGTCAGATTATCTGTGAGAAAACACAAAGACAGCATCTTAAGCACCCTGTGATGCATACAGCTGTTTGGATTCTTGTCATTATTCAAATTAAATCAAATTGCTCTGAAGGTGAGTTTTTACACGACTAAAAACTTTATATGTTTAAAAGGATCTGTTTTAATTGTCTAAGCCAGTGTACTTCCATTAATATAACACAGATCGTTAACTTAAAACTCTACATTTACATAGATATTACTCAAGGAAGGGTTTGAGTGAAAATGAATGGGACAAACCGTTTAAGTAAAAAAAAAGGAGAATTTCCTTGGCCTCAGAGCTGAAACATGTGAATCAAAGGGATGAATGACATCCTTTTACATTGAACCAGTTGGGTATTTCCTTCATGTGTCAGCAAACCAACAAGAAAACGCTGACGTACGTCCGTACCTCAGTGAAATACATTGGACTCATGTGGTTTTATATGCGAATGACTTTAGGTTTGTGGTTAAAGCCACAACAGCTTAAATACGTTGGTCTTCCCTGGAAGGAAAAATGTCAATTCTGGTTGATTTTCTTTTAATTTGTAGCAGGTTTTTTAAGTCAAAATAAATAAATATTTATTTAAATCAATTAATCCCAAATATTTTGACCATATAAACATCAGTTCATGTTAGACCACAGTAACATCAGCAAGACTAAATAAAGGACGAGTAACCCAGTGACATGCTTGTTGCTCTGGTTGTGGTGACATGTTTTCATGACGTGATTCACTTAATACACATTTGAAAAGAAAACCTTATGTGATTTTGAAAAGAACACAGAAGAGAAAAAAAGACTTGGCAATTATTTGCGGTTTATAACTCTTACAGAAAGTAGATTATGGGTAGGGGGCTATGTTATGTTACCCACATGACTGATCATATGAAAAGCCAGAAAAAACACCATCAATACTCCCTGACATGAATAATCAGAACATACACTGTTCAAATTAAGCTGCCTCTTCATTTCATGCCGTTTTTGTTTTGATGTTCACTTACTGTCATCTCCTACTGGTCCTGCAGAACACTGGGCTGGGGGGTCCCGTGCCAAATCATTCAATTCCTAAGAAAATAAATAAAACGCCAACATGTAAACACTTAAAATCATATAAATGATGTTCATATAAAAGTAATCACCCAAGTCAAATCAATAACTGATAAAAGCAACCATTGAACTAACAATTTATTCCAACATCCCTTCCCAGATCTACTGTGATTCATCTTTCTAAGTGTAACAGCTTGGAGTGTGAATTTTAGCACCAAGTCATGTATTGAGTCAAATTTTTCAAGTTCAGTGTCGTTTTCTCTCTAATGTCTTTTATACTCTGTGGGTCCTCGTGGACAAAAGAGTCTCCGTTTTGAATTGTCATACATTAATATTTTTTTCATTAATCATTTAAACAAACTTCCATCCTGCTCAAAAGTAGCAAAGTTTCAATTATTTTCAGGCTTTTAACCGTTAAAATGCCAGTCTTAATATCTGAAGCACTGCCTCAATCATAAATTTTTTTTTATAAAAACTGAATTATTTTCCATATAATAAATATCAGACAGAGAGGTGTTTGGTGGTGATCAGACACTTGGACGTGTCAAAGATCAGAAACAAAATTTATTTGATTCCATTTGTGCTTATTATGCAATATCAGATCCAACCTCTGGTGTCCCTTGTGGACTAAAGTGTCCCATTGACTTCCATTTAAACGACAGTTATTAATCTACAATTATCATAGATTAAAGCAACTTTTTTAATGTTGGTGTTTCATTTAGACCACTGGTTCCCAAACTGTGGCTCAGAACCTACATGAGACCATTTCAGGGGGTCGCCAGATAATTGTTAAAAATATAAAACCTATTTTTATCAAATAAATTTAGAATTTTTATCATAGCTGTCAAAATAAACCATTAACCAAGAGATAAAGAATTAAGGTCCTAAATTTAGATTAAACACATTCATACATAAATACACATTAATCTTCCTTATTTATGAAGACAGACTGTTTTCAAGGCCTATATTTAGATGATCCTGCACAACAACCCGTCTGGTGTATAATTTATTTAATATTTGTAATCTTGAAAGGGAGGGTCACCAATTCTGATATATGTAATCTTGGGGTCGTTGGAGTGTTTTAGAAAACAAACAGTTAAATTTGACATTTTTACAGGATTTCCCCAGATATAGCCGTTTTATTTGTACATGGATGCAGAAAAATCTGGTATTTCTGAGTTATATGATGAAGCTGTTAGGATAGTTGCATCTGATACTACATAAATATAAAAATGCAATCAAATAAATGTTGTTTATCAAGTGTACATCAACAACCCATTTATCTAATACTTACTATATCTGTTTTTGTGTCTTTAATTGAATGTGGCAGGGCTTTGGATATTCAAACTTGCATTTAAAGGGTTAAAATGCTGAAAATGATTGAATGTTTGGTGCTTTTAAGCAGGAGAGAGGTTCTTTCAGTGATTAATGAATAAACATCTAAAAAAATTGTGTGATGATGTTATATTTGTGCAGTGACACTTTGGTCCACGAGGATCACCAGAGGAAGCCAAGTCTGAGGATGGCACAGGGGCTAAGCCTCTGTTTATACATCACAAAAAGCCAAACTACTAGTGCGCTGCAGCAGCATTTCCCTCTGACATAACAACGCTACTATAGCGTCCTAAGCTTTGATTATGGCAGCGACTGCTATTACGTAAGCGTGTTTCTCCAGGTATAGTGCATGCTGCAGCCAAACTGAGCTCAGGACACAAACATAACAGGAGTTGTGTTAATGCAGACGGTTCTACCGGACTCTGCTAAACTGCAAACCTTAATGCAACGTTGTGCTGGAAAGGCTACTTTAGCTTACATGCTAGCTGCCCAAGTTCGACAACAGCACCGGGATGTCTTGTACAAAAAATGCCGTTTAGGTTGGTAAGCCAAATACAGCGTAAGCTCACTTTATTTGACCGGGTTAATACCAACAAAAAAAAATAAATAAATCTGGCTAACACACGTTCAGAAAAGCTGAAAAATAACGATGTGCTATTAGCAACATGCCATGAAAGGCGACCAAGGCGCGGGGCCCGTTTTTAACCACATCTAATATTAAACCAGCGACAGAGCCCTTGTTTGTTTATCATTTCCACTAACCAAGTAATAACCATGTCAAATACTAATAATAACAGATAATAATAATAATAACAAAGCCATCTTGCTAACTGAAATTCTTACGGTTTGTACATTACGTTGATAATGTAGCGATAAAATAAAAACAAGCTAGTTCGGGCTAAATCAGTCATAAACTCTGAGCTGCAGCTTTTAAGTTATATAAATAAACGATACAAAGATGACTGAAATGATAGGGGTAAATTAATGCTGCTTAAATCACCGTTAGCGTCTTCTTGTATGAATCTAACGTTAGCATTGCGCCTAGCTAGTTAACACTTATCTGTCAAATCCCGTTAGTAAGCTCGAGACTCGGTAATATTTTACGTCAGATACTGTGACTGTTGAATGTTGATGATATTGATAAAGTATCCCACACTATATCCTATAAACCATTGTTTGTCACTTAACTGGGACGATATAAAACATTTAGCTAGCTTGACAGAATCTCTTAGCTTCTCAAGTTAGCCAACCACTGGGATAATGTTGGTCAGCAACAGCTAACCTCCAACTAATATTTTTTTTAACTTGCGTCACCTTAAACAGACGACTTTTCTATAGATTACAAAAAGGGATTTAACCTACACATAATGAGACATTATGAGAAACATCCACGAGCCGCTGACCCAATCAACGGCTAAGTTGGCCCTTTTCTAGCGGCTCTAGTGATTGCAGAGGCGGCGCAGCGCTGCGCTCTCCCCGGTCACTAGCGAGCCACACATCCCTCGCTGGCGGATCTAACGCACCCTGACTTTAATTGGTCAATATTCCAAAATGAATATCAGTAAAATAAACTAACAAAACAAGCACCCGATGGGCAACCTTGGGATTAAATCTCTGACAAAACTGCGAAATCCCGGGCCTCGTCGTTCACTTCCTTACCTTGTGAATTCTTTTCAGAGCCATTGTTGTGCTAGCGCTTCTGTCAGGGAAAACGTGCGATTAAAATGGCGATTGATACCGCTGTCCGTTGGCGAATAGTACGACTCAGGTATTCATAAAACACCGTCTCTGTGTACAAAACCCACTGGTTGCTAACAAACTGAACCACCACAATAATTTTGAGGCAAAACTGATAGATAGAAGGGGTAGAACCGCGGTCCTTCCTCCTACTGCAGCGGCTACCAAATCACTGCGGCCTATTGTCTGACAGCAGCAACAAAGACTGGACTTCCGGTGGGGCGTCTTCACAATAAAACATTAACGTCCACAACAAAAATACTAATAAATGAATAAATATTATTTTTGTATTTCATTTAATTCTGAAAAGAAAAATTTAATTCTGACAAAAGAAAGTCAGGATTGTGACCCCCCCCCCCCCAAACAA